>JAOTNS010003000.1:2715000-2777960 GCA_028476615.1 Culter alburnus
TTACCACATGACTGGGCCCCAAAATTAATCTTTTTCTCCTGCATTATTACTTTTTACTATTTTAGAACAAGCTATGAGTAATATTCATTATGTGACTGGGATTAATAATCTTTAAAAAAAATATGTAGGGAAATAAGTTGATGTATTGTCTTGAACTCCTGCATTAAGTGCCTTGTGCAGTCTTCATCTTCAGAGGCCATATCATCTCCCACGCACAGGAAAACAGCAAACAATAGAAGAAAAGCTGACAAGACTGTGGGTGAAATGAGATGCAGTTAACCACATCCCTGAGGCCTTCACATGCTGGTTAGATGAGTAGATTTTAAGTGTGAAAACGTCACCACAGAGCACAAGAAATGAAACGTGTTTTGCATTACAGAAGCATACTTTGCATTTGCACCATGAATTCGTTGCAATTGTCATAGATTGTCAGAAGAGATATATTTACCAGTTTATTGTATCTACATTCTCAGACCTTAAAGAAGAAATAATGCAAAAAAGGAACTGAAAACTGCACAAATACTTAAATATATAAATGCATTTATTTTCCTCTTTATGGTCTCACAAAAAACACACACACAAAAAATACAATAATTACTATATAAAATAAAATGTTTTATCACACATCACGCACCAACCAGCTCATAGACAAACTATACACTTTTGTTTTGCACTAAGTAAGTTTTACCCCTAAGAATGATGAAGATTAGCTGAAAAAATCTGGTTAATTGTACCTAAGTATGGTTCTCTCTCAAAACCATGTTGAATCACATAACCAACTGTCTAGATAATAAATACAAACACGATGCATCCACAGTAACAGGAGTTAGTATAATGTTCAATACCTCTTTGTATTAGACTTTTAAAGCGACAAATAAAAACAAGGGTGAAATTACCTTGAAAGGAATTATTATATAAAAATAAAAATTGCCATCATTTACTCACACTCACCTTACAAACAAACTGAAATTTGAAGTTATAATTTTTCCGCCACTCTCTAAATCTTCTAACTTTTGGCCCTCTAGTGGTTGAACTATAAAACTACTTGCGGAGGAACATTGTTTTGGTCATGTTTGGACATGTTGTCTACAGATGATCACATTTTCAGTGCAAAGCTCATCAAAACTCTCCAAGTAACGTACTGTAAGACGACGGAAATTCCCAAGAAACTGTCATATGAGCAGGTAAGTAGCTTATATCCCACTGTTGTTTTGACCTATTGAAATCAACTATTTTAATTATTTTAATAAATGCTATTCATATCAGATAATGGTGGAAGCTACTTGGCAAGACTATTTATAGGCAAATAGACCAAAGAAATCACTGGTTAAGAGATGTATTACAACTATCAACATACACATTGTTTTATGAACTTAGTGCACAGCAAATGGATGCTATGCAAACTATGTTGATTCTTGTTTTATTACTGGTACTGTAGCTTTCTTTTTGCTTGCAAACTCTTTTTGGTTAGTATATATAATACATTCTTTCCTTTATTTATGGATTTGACGTAAACACACACAAACGAATGATGAAAGTATGCAGTTTACGTGAAATTCCAAAAACTCTAAATGTAATAAATTTGTATGCTAATTAATAAATAATTATATTACTTTTTTTTTTTTTAGTTTTAATCTAAATAAAGAGAAAAAATATATATTTATAATGATTTAAGGTAAGACAAAACATTTGGAAGATTCAATTTTGTTAATCACTAACAAAAAAAGTCAATATTTTGCATTGTAAATCATGAAATAAATTGATTTCAGAAGACAATATAGCGCACAATTCGTAAGGACATTTTTTTTTTATGGTAAGCTTATAAATCACCATCTACTTTCCTTGTATATGGACAAGAACAGCTTGGACATTCTGCCTAAGATGAAAAAAGAAAATAGTTTCGTAATAATAGCTAATAGTTTGAAACAACATGAGGGTGAGTATATGATCGAATTGTCATTTTTAGAAAACTATTACTTTAATGACACCCTTACCATCAAAATATGGCTTTAAGTCAATAAAAATCACTCTAAGAAAGTCCCATATTACTATCCTTCAGTGAACATTCAGGCATCTCATTCTATTGGTCGGTACGGCTCTTGATTTCTCTTGGTTCGGTGCTGTTTGTTCCTCGGGCGAGGTAAAGGAGGCGGATCTTCCTCATCGTCGTCCTGAGGCGGTGGTGGGGGTCGAGCACGGATCTGGGCTTTGGGTTGATTTTGGGTTCGAGGCGGGGTTTCCGGAGATGGGTTGCAGGGCATGGGGTCTTCTAGCGGGATGGGGGGTGCCGGTTGCCCCCTAGCGGTCTGTTTGGATCTGTTTGTACCGGTAGGTCCTTGGGTAAGATCTGCTAGCCTGAACTCTTCTTCATCTGGAAGATAGTTTCAATTTTTTTTTTTTTTTTTTTTTTTACAAGTTGCGTGTTGTGATCTAGATCTGTTATATGAAGTGGTGGACTAATGGGGATTTTTTAGAGAGCACGATGACCAATGTCAGAGATGAATAATTATTTACATAATATTTACTAAATTATATAGCAACTACTAATAGCAACTTCTTGATTGTGTAATCCTGTTGTAGCTAATCTTCATAAATAAAGAAATTGTTAAAAACCAAGTAAACACTGCAACCAACAGAGCACTTACTAATCTAATCCTAGTAATTTTCTAAAATTAATACCAAGTATACTACATATATACTAGCAAACAGTAAATACGATATATTTGCCGATAAGCTATTCTACTAAATTTTGAAAGTGTGGATTCTTAGAAAACCTGTTTTTTTTTGTCTCAGAAAACCACATAAAGACGTTTGTATACAGGATATTAAGTGGAGCTTGGTTGTATCTGTTTTTTAGATCTGTCTGGTGGTGCCTAAACAAAGAGATCTGGAAAATGTCTCAGTAGTTTTCAATACAGTGGCCTAACATATTCAAAATGTACATATATTAAGCATTAAACTTTTTTTTTCAGTTTATTCTCAGAGTCATGTTGAATCTAATACAAATGAGAATAGAACTGTGGTAAAAGGCTTTGAATAGCCAGTTTTTGAGAAGGTACAATAATAGTTTTATTTCAAAATTGTATAATTTTATTTGAATGACTGTATTTAAAATTTGGCATTGCGTATTGTGGTGGAACTCTTCCAACTCAACACGGATAACGACAGCTTCAGTTTGATCTTTTGTTGAAAATACAGATGCTCGTTGATTTATTTTAGAGGCAATGAAGATGTCGCTCACCTTGTAGGCGCTTTGTGCGTTGATGACAGCTTCGACATGCACAGATGACGAGAACACAAACTAGCAGCAATAGAAGGGCTCCTCCGCCAGCTAGGATGCCCACCATGAGCCAGAAATCAAAGCCAAAGAGTTTAGTAAGACCTGGGCCATCACCTGTAAGACAGGAACAGATGTCATAAAATCAATTAACAGACACGTGGATCATTAAAAAACATCTGTTTTAAGCCATTTAAAACCCTACAAACTGCATGATGCAAAATACTGTACGGTCCAATGTTATTTCATGAGAGAGTCAAATGTTTGGACACACTTTATTGAATTTTCTCTTAATTAAGGTAAAAACGATTTGATCAGAAAACTACCATTTAAATGCTTAGAATTAGTTTTGTAGGCGAATATAGTTCTGTAAATGTATACATTTCATTTTGGATAGTGAAGTAAAAGCATCAGCAAGTGTGCAAAATGCATGTTCCTCCTTCAGTAATGCTTAGAAGGCTGGAATCTACAGTAGGACCCAATACAGGACCAAAAGTGAACCATTTTTAATTTAGTCTGGGTTGTATTTTCTCTTACTTTGCATCGTTTTGTTGCTTGGAAAATGGAGGAAATGTCAAGCATGTTGGCAAATTTAAATACCTTTGAGTTTGAATGGAAACACAACTAGAGCAGCACGATTCTGGATAAAATGAGAATCACAATATTTTGATTTCAAATAGAGATCAAGATTCTCCCATAATTCTGAATATAGGCCTAAAACTAAACAAAATAACATGTAATTTACTAGAGGTTCTGACAAAATATTAATTGCTGGACTGTAATTGCTGGAAAAATGTTTCATTAAATTATTTTAAAAAATGGTTTTGAATGAATTCAATGACTCATTAATAATGACTTCATTACTGGATGAAGATGAAACTGTTTTTTTTTTTTTTTTTTTTGAACAAATCTTTCAATGAATGATTCAAGGTGCCCTAGAACCCTTTTTCACAAGATGTAATAAGTCTAAGGTGCCCCTGAATGTGTCTGTGAAGTTTCAGCTCAAAATACCCCATAGATTTTTTATTATTAAATTTTTATTATTTAAATTGATAGTGCTCCGTAGCTAACGGCTAATGCTACACTGTTGGAGAGATTTATAAAGAATGAAGTTGTGTTTATGAATTATATAGACTGCAGGTGTTTAAAAAATGAAAATAGCGACGGCTCTGATCTCCGTAAATACAGTAAGAAACAATGGTAACTTTAACCACATTTAACAGTACATTAGCAACATGCTAACGAATCATTTAGAAAGACAACTTACAAATATCACTAAAAATATCATGATATCCTGGATTATGTCAGTTATTATCGCTCCATCTGCCATTTTTCGCTGTTGCCCTTGCTTGCTTACCTGCATAAAGTCTGTTGATTCGCTGTGCTGCTCCAGACGTTAAAACTGGCTTGTCTAATACTTTGAACATGGGCTGGTATATGCAAATGTTGGGGCATACATATTAATGATCCCGACTGTTGCGTCACAGTCGGTCTTATGTTGAGATTCGCCTTTCTTTTGCACAAATCAAATTTTTTAAGAAGGAGGAAACAATGGTGTTTGAGACTCACTGTATGTCATTTCCATGTACTGAACTCTAATTATTTAACTATGCCGAGGTAAATTCAATGTTCAATTCTAGGGCACCTTTCAATGACATACGTATACAACAGTCACTTGTTGCTAGACTGGGTAAACCCAGCTGATCTGCCGGCGATTTGATTCCGCCCTGCAACTCAGTCTGGAAACCCTTACATTCATTTCTGCTGCATCTGTTACACTTTTGCGGGAACCAATCACAGACTGGCTTTATCCACCTTGCTCGCTATTGGCGGGTATAACACGATGACGTCTCTCGCATGACCGTCAATCCAATTCCTTTTAACCTCTCAACGATGCTAAATGACTTCTTTAGTTAAGCAAACAAATTGCTCGACTGGGTGTAAATACCACTCACTTTCATGTTTTTTTGCACAACCTGCAAAAATCGCTCGATGCCATTGCTGCTTCTGCAAACCGCTGATCAATGCTACAAACCAATACAAACTAAGCATGTCTGGAGTTTTCGCATCGCTCTGCAAAAGTACGTCACCTGGATCATTGATCTGATTGGTTGAAGGACTATCCAATTGCGTGAATAATGCTCATTGATCACGCCTCTTGTGCAGTAGGAAATACATAGCAAACTCCCCAGACCAATGTTCAATTTTAAATTGAGCTTGGTCTGGTGATAGCCAGACAAACTTGTTGCCACTTAGTGGCGTAAAATGTAATTTAAACAACCGTTATTTAGTTTCAAAGTTAAGTTAGTTTCAAAAGATGGTTTGCTCTATTTTGATCGCTATTGTCTCAGTGTTTTTATCCTAACTTTAAACTTTTCTCTCAGTACTTCTGTGATACTATGAATATTTGTAACATAGAAATAACTACTGTGTGGTTCAAAACTGCTCTCTCTGGCTCAGCGCAACAACAGGTATGAGTTTGTCAAAGGTTTAATAGACACGGGCGAAACGTAATTAACACCACCTTTTACATCAACATAAAGGAAGAAGTTTCTCCTGTTTATTTTATCTTAACTTTTTTTCATCAATACATAATTCCCAAACTTGTGTCATTTCATAGTTTTAATTAACTTTGACGTTGAATAAAGAACAGTTTCAAAAATTAGTTTCAATTTTTAAAAAAGTAAGTGTTGGTGCTGCCTTAATTTTAAGTTATATTTAACTTGAAATGTGAAACTACATTAAGTGACAACTTGGATTTTTGAGTTATCTCAGCAAGTTCAGTCTAGGGAAGTTATTCTAAAGTTGCGATACCTATTTACAGTAGTTTTTAACAGGGTGTCCAAACTTTTGACTTCTCTTCAGTCGGTACACAGTTTAATACCATTTTGCTGAGTCAATGCGCACTTGAAAAATACTGTTGTTTTACGGTCGTTGTTTCACGATTGTACGTCAGCAGCAAAAACAGGAAACAGCCAGACCAAAAACCAGTGCATAAACTTTATGAAGCAAAAGTGAAATTGTGAAAAGTGTCAGAGCTGCCGGAGCTGGACATCTTAATTTTTTACATCAATATTTAAGTTCAGGTCTGTTCAAAACCCAAAAGGGCTAGATTTTGTTTTATGTTTCCTTAGAGACAATGCAAGAGCAGTTTTAACAAAGATAAAGATTGAATAATTAATTATAACTTTCAATTGGTACATTCAGGAATGAAAAGCATGTGAAATAAAAATAACTTACATGATACTGTTTTTCTATCACTTTGAGTTTTGCTGACAGGATTGTGCGCTTCGCATGAGTACTGTTTATTCCCCTGTAATTGAGTAGGTGTTAATACCAGTGTGTTTTTATCATTCGGGATGGGTTTGCCTTCTTCATACCAGGATACAGTCAGATCTTTTCTGTTTCCCGTGTTACAGATGAGAGTAGTAGTGGTGGTGGTGCAGTTGAACGTCACAGTAGGTTTAGGGGCATTTGCTGTAACAGAAACATGGTGGTTATTTCCTTCTACTGTAACTACTATAGAAATATACAATCTTATTTTGTTATTATTTGCATTTTGATGGCAGGGTAGAAATATTTTTCATCTTACCATATACTTTAATTTCCACTTCTCCTTTACCAATCTCTGTACCATCAGAATTATATGCGGTGTATGTATATGTGCCCGTGTCCTTCAGACTAACACTTTCAAATCTTAATGATCCATCTTCTTCCTTAGATACACCTTTAGCATTTTTGATATTCCCACCTCTCAAGCGAAGAATGTCGCCATTTGTGTCATGGGTCCATTTGAACTCATTAGGTTTCTCGTTGTTTTTTGTTGTCATCTTAATGATGCAGGATGTTCCCACTAGTAGATCTTTCCCACATGTCTTTTGTGAGACTATAATAAATGAAATTATGTTATTAAATTATGTTTATGTTTTTAAAAGTTAATTCCAGTTTAGACACTAAACTTAGACAAAACTCTTGGACACAGTTCAATATTCTGTTCCTAAAAAGTGATACACATCATTTAACACTCACTGACTCCTATATAACAAAAACAACAGGATCTGTCGTCACACTGTATGAGGTAAGTTGTCGCAAACAGGGATCTGCATTAGGCAGCCTATTAAATCAGACTTTAAACAGTAAAACTATTATAATACCAGCAAAATTGTGACCTAAAAATACCAAACCATTGTTATGGCCAAAAGAACTTAAACTTGTAAAACTACCACATATATACCCTTACCTGACATTTATATATCTATGAAGAAAACTGTTCTAAGTTCAAATTTTTCTTTATGTAGTGACTTTTTGTAGTCTTTTTATAGTCTTTATGTATGTTAGTGTGTTTCTTTTGTGTTTCCCTGTTTATCTAACAGATAATACAAAAATAATATGATACTGGATATTCACAAAAAATTATTATAATTTAAGACCGCTTTGAAATAGATGTTTGAAGCCAACAAATCAGTGCTTGATAAAATAAGCATTTGTTAAATAAGACGTTTGACTCAAAACCTTATAGTTCCTGAAATACAGACTTTCTGTTGAGATCCCTGTGAGAAAACTAATAATTATGGTTCCAAAAGAGTTTAAGTGATAGATTTAAAAAAAAGTGCCCAAAAAAACCTTTGTCAAATGTTCTAAGAAGAAGAAGAACAATTTCTTATTTTGAAGAACATTTTAATAATCTAAAGAACCTTTTTCCACTACAAAGAACGTTTTGTGAAATGGAAAAATTCCATGGATGTTACATGTTCTTCACAGAACCATAAATGCCAATTAAGAAGTATAACACTGTCCTTCCCTATTAATTTGACAGCATATCTAAATATTCTGTGAGTGTCTTCTATTAAAGGTAGACAAGAACAAACTGCAGTAGTTTACATGTACACGTACACGTCACTAGATTTGCATTTAAAAGTGACTGAAAAGGACAGTAGAAGTGCATTTATTGCCTTTAGGAGATATTTTACTGATCTGACACTTAAATGGCCTTCACTAGCCTTTCTTTGATGGTGGCAAAAGTGAATTCAGATGTTCCTACATTAAGTTAATTGACAAAACAACATGATTTATGGTAATTTATAATATTGAGTTGACATAAAATAACGCAGTAAGCATTAGAAAAAATTTTAATATGGATTACTATTCGTTATATCTTTTATTCACATTGTAATTTTTGATCTCAACTAAAAAATATATATACAAAATAGACAAGAAAAACAGCTTTTCCACTTCTATTAACATATCTATACAAAATGAAGTCACAACCTACCAGAGAGTGCAGCGAAGCCACAGAGGAGTAAAAATAACAGATTGTGTTGGCAGCTCATTGCTCTTCTGAACACAGCAAATGTTCCAGAACCTTTTCACAATCAACTGGAGGAAACAGAAAGAATTTCCTGTTTGTGATCAGAGTTGGCGGTTATGCAGACAGAATCATGAACTGAAGATGTCAGTTGTGCAAAAAATTGACACAGTGCTTCACAGGTGTGGAAGAATGTCATCTAATGTGCTGCAGTATGAAGCAGGTGTTTCTGTCTAACAAATATAGAATGCATCTGATGTTTTGAGATGTTGGCCAGCTATTTTTATCTTGATCCTGCGGACTAGAAAGCTGTCAAGCACTGATTTAAAGTATATATATATTTATCTATTTTTAAATAATTTATAGATAGAAAGGTTTTCTCTGGATGCTTTGCACATTATCTTATACTGGATCTAGGACAGTGGTTCTCAACTGGTGGATCACGACCCAAAAATGGTTTGCATGTCTGTACCGGTGACCTGGTGGCTTAAATACATAATTGTGTGACAATTTAAATGCCATACAATGCTGCCATCTTGTGAGCAACTTTTCTATTGAAACACCTTAATTTTGTTCTAAATACAAATATAGAAATGATATGTGCATTAAAGAGGACCTGTTATGCCCTTTTACAAAGTCTTGATATTATTTCCAGGCTTTTTTAGAATAGGTTTTCATGCCTGAATATCAAAAAAGACATGATATTTCCCATATCTGTTTAGTTCCTGTCTGCCCCTCCTTACTAACTCAACCAGGCCCCGCCCCTTTATTTTGCAAAATGCATTGGGCAGGAATTATTTAAATGAGGAATATTGTGATGTGTTTGTTCCTAGAAGAAAAAGTCAAGACTACAATGGAGTCATTTCAGGGAAAAAGTGTGCCCTTAATAACTCCTTTTGGAGTGACTTTGTGCTTTAGAACTTTGCAGACCTTTTTTCATGCTCAAACAGCAACATTACACACTAAAGAGAGTTAAACATGGAAAAAAGCACAACAGGTCCTCTTTAAGCCATGTAATCTGTATCTATTCTGTTTTAGATTAGATGTTTTCAACCCAGGGACTCCCTAATATACAATTAGCAATGAGCAACATTAACAAACATTATTATGCTACATCTTTTGCCAAGACCTGGATTCATTGTATCATTGTATTGTATGACAGGGAGATTTGCATGTCTTTAATGATGGTTTTAAATCAATCATCTTTGCTTTAGGAAATTTGATCATTCCCACTTCCTAAGTCATGATTATGAGCTTATCACATTCAAGTTTCGACATGAAAGGGCATTCATGTGCAATTTTTCACCTATAGGAAACTCTATCTGTAATTCCGAGAGCACATGAAGGCAGCATAAATTCCACATATACTAAATGAAGCAAGTAGGCAACATTCAAGCTATTTTATGAATAAATTATTTTCACACAATTATATTATTTCACATATCATTTTGTTAATCAAAGATGAGTTTTAAGAGATAAAATTATTAACTACACTTTAATAGGACTTTAATAGTTTTCTGTAAGTCTTCTCCATATGCAAAAAAATAAAAAGGCTGGATCACTCAAACAATTCTGGATAACTAGATTTTAAAAATAGTCATTTTAAACTTTGATGTTGGCTTGAGAAAGCCTGGCAAATAGTTTTAAGTGGTTTTGAAATCTTGAAGTTTTTGAATGTTTTAAGTTTAAGGGCCCTATCATACACCCAATTTTTTTCATTAAACAACAATATAACACAACATTTATAATTTAAATTATTCATTTTCTCTGTATTTATTAAAATGCATTATATCAGCATCATAGTGCATGGTAGTCATAGTCATTCAGGTCTTATAATTGTTAAAAAGAAAAAAAAAAAAAAAAAAAAAAAAGCCAAAGAAAACATCGATATTGTTTATTTTCTTTAGACAATATGCAATATTGCTCAACATTACACAATACCTTATTAAATATTACACATGCTGGTGGTAATGCTGTAAATGAGTCCTACCTGTCACGATTTTCCCACTGTCTTCTCTTAAAAAAATATCATCAAGGTGATATCTACATATAGTTAAAAGTATTGTTTAGTGTAAAAAATATTGAAAATTAGCTTACATGCTGTTGTAAATTAAGCTATTTCTTCACAAAAGCGGTTTATTCAGCATAGTTAAGCTGAACATTTATTGATTCATTTGAACATTCCGTCAGTATAAGTCTATGGGATTTTTTTCAAGTTTTGATTTCAAGTCTTTTGATTTTCCAAGTTATTTCACACTGAAGGTCGAGCCAATTTTGGTGATTGTAGCTTTAAAACTCTAGGGGGAGGTAGAGTGTGGAGTCAAATCCATGCCACATATATTTGCCAAAGAATAAAGTACTGCAAAAGAAAATTAAGTTTTGCAGAAAAAATAAAGTATTGAGCAAAAAAAAGTTGTTTTGTAAACCAAAATAAAAGAATTGAAAAAGAAAAGTAGAGCAAAAAATAAAGATATAATTAATTACAAAAATCTGAGAGCTGTAAAAGAAGCTTAAGAATGTTGATCCTATTTTATTAAGTTTTAAGCAAGCTCTTAGACCACTCAGATGATGTAACGAATCATCACCCAAGCCGGGATCCATTTGCATGCTTTTATTAAATAGTAGAATGGTCGTACAGGCAGGGTCAGATCGGGGACAGACAGGTATGGCAGAGACAGGCAGAAACGTGGTCATAAAACAGGCAGAATGTCAGGGCAGGCAGATATCACTCACAAGACAGTATTCCAGGCAGAAGTCGGTTGGCAGGCAGAAGAGGGTCAAGAACGGGTAACAGCAAGTACAGCAACAGGTAATCAGTCAGACAATAAACGCTCAGAAATGCTCACTAGGGAAACAAGACCTCGCGATGTAGTGTGGTGTGTGTGAGTCTTTTATAGTCCAGGTGATAGGCAACAGCTGAGGCGTAATCAGTCCAGAGAACGGGATGATGGGTAATGTAGTGTGTATGTGTGTTAGTATTCCGGGGATGGCTCCCTCCGATGGCCAGAGGAGGGAATCACGGAGTTCGTCTCTGTGACAGATGAACACCTGATTTTTAAAAACCCAAAGAGAGAAGTAGGGTTGAATAATTATTAGGCTATTAGTTAACACTTTATATTACAGTTTTTTCAATTACTAACAAGCATTTACCAATACTTAAAGTACTTTTTCTAAACTCTTAACACAGCAACACACATACATCACACAATTAGCCAAATAGTTAATTTTCTGCCCAAAACCAGATTTTGTTAAATAAACATGAACTCTACATTTCAAAATGCTAAAAACCTTTTTCATCACATACTAACTCTATCAAAACACAGCAAATCTGATTCAAAATAGTCATTCTGTCAAACATAGCACTAGTTTTCTATCCAACATGAACATATAGTCAACGAAAGCGCAATGACTGTAAAAATACTAACAGTTGATGGCATTATGAAAACTGCATTACTGTCATGTTTCACTTCTACCTGCAGAAAATATGTGATCCATAGTTTTTAAAATTCAGTTTCCTTTTACTGCAGTAAAAGTACAAACCCGATTCCAAAAAAGTTGGGACACTGTACAAATTGTGAATAAAATGGAATGCAATAAGTGAAAACTGTAAAAGGGACTGTGGCAAAGTGGAACACTGTTCTGTGGTCAGACGAATCAAAATTTGAACTTCTTTTTGGAAAACTGGGGCACCATGTCATCTGGACTAAAGAGGACATGGACAACCCAAGTTGTTATCAGCGCTCAGTTCAGAAGCCTGCATCTCTGATGGTATGGGGTTGCATGAGTGCGTGTGGCATGGGCAGCTTACACATCTGGAAAGGCACCATCAATGCTGAAAGGTATATCCAAGTTCTAGAACAACATATGCTCCCATCCAGACGTCGTCTCTTTCAGGGAAGACCTTGCATTTTCCAACATAACAATGCCAGATCACATACTGCATCAATTACAACATCATGGCTGTGTAGAAGAAGGATCCGGGTACTGAAATGGCCAGCCTGCAGTCCAGATCTTTCACCCATAGAAAACATTTGGCGCATCATAAAGAGGAAGATGCGATAAAGAAGACCTAAGACATTGAGCAACTAGAAGCCTGTATTAGAAAAGAATGGGACAACATTCCTATTCCTAAACTTGAGCACTTGTCTCCTCAGTCCCCACATTTGCAGACTGTTATAAAAAGAAGAGGGGATGCCACACAGTGGTAAACATAGCCTGTCCCAACGTTTTTGAGATGTGTTGATGCCATGAAATTTAAAATCAACTTATTTTTTCCCTTAAAATGATACATATTCTCAGTTTAAACATTTGATATGTCATCTATGTTGTATTCTGAATAAAATATTGAAATTTGAAACTTCCACATCATTGCATTCTGTTTTTATTCACAATTTGTACAGTGTCCCAACTCTTTTGGAATCAGGTTTGTATAATGCATGTAAGCCATTCTACATTTTTGGTTGAGTGTTGAATGTGTGCATTCTTGGCAACAGAAGAGAATCATTATTTTATAGAATGTACAGTAGAAAAAGAGAAGAAAGTAACAGAATTGCTCAGGGTGTTACAATACAGATGGCTCGGAGACAGAAGATAACAGTTCAGGTAGTTTATCGACACAAGCAGAGTTAACGTTGAACACAGGTGAGTAAATGGTGCATTCCTGGTGATGGTTGCTGGAGCAGTCGAGACGTTGGAGACAGTTGACCCTCACACACATGAAGGAGACACACGGGTAACTAGGGATGGCTGGAGACAGGTGAGTAGCGATGGAAGTCCTTGAGGTAAGCACAGAAATAGTCCTTGTTGCGAACGAGACTGGACAGTGAGTGAATGTGTGCGAATGTCTTTTATGTGTGGGTTGATTGGTGCGATGATTACGTGCAGGTGTGAGTATTCAGTACTCAGGAGAGGGAGTGTGTTGTGATTGGTGGATGTTGGAGCCTGGCGTGTCTGTGACACAGGGCAGCTACTGGTCAAATGTGTCCCCTATGCAGAACTTCAGTGTCCCCCTTGATTGAAATCTCTTTCTGGGGTTGGATGTGTGGTGTTGATGTTGGTCCCATAGAGGGTGGGATGGTATCCCCTTGGTAGCTAGTGCCCTATGCAGACCACACATTTTGTAAATATGGAACAGTGATAGTAGAATTGTTGTAGTAAAATCATTGTAGTATAAAGCTTTTACTGAAATGAAAACATGAAATTGCTGCCATTGATCAACAACAAATCCAACATACATGGTCTTTGGTTATTATGTTTTTTTTTTCCACCACAGAATAAAAAAGCATAAAATGTCATTTTTGACTTTTTATCAAAAATAATTTTTATTTTGCGAGTTTACATCTCACAATTCTGTCTTTTTTTCTCAGAATTGTGAGATATAAACTAGGAATTGAGAGAAAAAGTCAGAATTGTAAGATAGAAAGTCACCACCACCTCCACCTCCACCACCATCGCGGGATTCACACTCGCGCTGTGTTGCTGATAATCTGGATGTAATTTAAGTTCTGTTGCTTTTATATGAAAATAAACATAATGAACAATACACGCAAAGTACTTTTTATTTATTTCCATTCGAAAGATTTGTGTATCAATAATTTTTGCTCTAATTATAGACATGTTTATATATATTATATTATATATATATATATATATATATATATATATATAATATAAATGATAACTATCACATAACCCACAGAGAGATTGCAGTGCCAGAGACTTTAGGAATATTCACACATAATTTATACACATAAAATCATGGTATTAGAGTTTTAAAATCAAACATTTTAAAAGAGATCAATACATCACTGTTGTTTAAACCAATAAGCTTTAAGCTGTGTCGTCAGCAAGTCGTTTCCCATCGTGCTTTTGTTCAGCGCAGCCGGTGGAGAGAAACTGCGCTCGACTGCAGAATCCGATGAGGCCGCCTCACCGTCGCGAGAGGTTTTTGACACACGTCGGCATGACATCAGAGCAAGGCGACCCACCCTCGGACACATTTCTAACTGGCATGCATCTCGCGGTGATCACCGGTGATCAGTTCTGCGCAGAATTTGCTCATCTCAATCAAGCCTCAATCAATGTGTTTAGAGTTTTGCTGAAAAGTTTAAGTGAGGTCTGCAAATTGTGTTTTACCATGTGAAATGGTTTACGGTATTGACAGACTGCACAATTAGCTAAATGAGGTCAGCCAACTGAGAACTTTGTTCAGCCAATGGGTTTTAGTGTTTTAGCAATTGAAAAACTGGATTAGGTTTAGGGGGCAAGCACTTTTTCACACAGGGCCATGTGGGTTTGAATTTTGTTTTCCCTACATAATAAAAACCTTAATTAAAAAAACTGCATGTTGTGTTTACTTGTGTTATCGTTGATTCATATTTAAGTTTGTTTGGAGATCTAAACATTAAAGCAGTGGTCTCAAACTGCCGGCCCGCAGGCCATTTACGGCCCGCCCTCCCCTCTACCCGGCCCGCAACTGATCTCAAAAATAAAACATAATCCGGCCCGCTAAATTATTATTATTATTATTCTCTAGTTGCTACCTGACTGATATGCAAAGAAAAAGTCGCCGTTCTATGGGGGCATTCACATATCGCGTCACATAAGCGGCCGAGCCGCTTTCTCCTTCTTTCCAATGCGCTTTCGCTCCAGTGGCGTCTGTCGTTGCTATGCAACCATGAGCCGCTCTCTCAACCGCGTCGCTTCTATTACGAGCGCTCTTGCCCAAATTACAGTAAAAGCACTCGACTTTAAGTCACGAGCGTCGATTTAAACCACCGAAACGCGTCCGATGCAGCCATTAAACGTTACCGATGCTCAAACGGCATCTTGGACAAATGCGCTGCCAGGTGTCTGTCAAGAAACAGAAGAGTGTACAAATGTATTCAGGGATTGTATTTGTTCAGTACAGTGTTGGTCAGTGCAAAATGTTAATGTTATTTAAGCTAACATAAGGGAAAATACTTCCACTAAATGTTAAAAACTAATAATGTACTATGTAACAATGAGAGATTTTTATTTTTTGGCAAAATAAAGTTGATATATATATAGCTCCAGTTTTTTGTTTATTTCTGACCCCTCCACACCATAAGTGTTGATGGTTTTGTTCCTAAATTACTATATTTTTTTATTCCATGCACCTTGTTGGATGTGAGAAGTTGCACCAGACTATTGCAATTAATAGTATATTAGGCCTATTATATTAGTAATAGTATTATATAATTATATTACACTCTGTAACAATGTGAGAGACACTGCTGTTTACATTTAGTATGGTAAATAGAATATTTATAGTATAGGTATAAAGATATTTTAGTAGGCAAATTTGATGTAAATGAGAAATAATGCAAAGTAAATTTTCTGAAATGTTGCGCTTTCTTGCGCTTGAATGTTAATATGGCCCTCCTATGAGGTGTCAATCACAGAAACGACCCCCCGCCAATTTGAGTTTGAGACCCCTGCATTAAAGTGTGATTAATTAAAATTATTAACATTTTCACAGATTCTGCAAGTGGTTCACATACTTTTTCTTGCAACTGTACATATGCAAATACTTTTTCAAGGAGGACAAGATGTGAATCTCTTTCTGGAACTAAACAGAATAAAACACCACACAGAATATGAAGAACATGAAGAGCTTCATGAGTCAGCGGTCCACGACAGACCTAAACCAGCACAAAAACACACTAAGTGTCATCTAATTATCATTATACACAAAATCACAGAAAATATTGAGATATCATTTTATGTCACAATCGCACATCCCTAGCTGGCATTATTCGGAATTGTGGTGGTGTCACGCTGTGTACTCGAAGGAAGACGAAGAGAAGAAGAAGAAGAAGAAGAAGAAGAGTTCAATACAAAATCCAGTTTAATCCAAAAGGCAGGCAGGACACAACACAACATAAGACAGTGATCGGACAAGGAACTGAAAACAAACAGGAACTTATATACACAAAGGAAGATTAACTAATGACGTGCAGCTGTGAAGATGATTAGTGTCCATAGTAACAAATGAATGTGCGCAGGTGAAGAGCAGGAGGGATGCTGAGAAATGGAGTGCTAGTGCTGGTGACTGTGACAGGTGGACAGTAGAGAAGGCATTTTATTTTATTTCTCTACCCAGGCAAAGGGATTGTTTTGCATTCACAGCCAAAATGTGTTGAGTTTGATGCAGGACATTAACTAATAAAATAGTAAACATGCAATGCAATGTAAATCACATTGAATAAAATCCTCTGTCAAATGTAAAATATGAACACATGTTAAGACTTCTGTTTGAAAAAATAGAAGCTATTGGGGAAGTATGATGGGGAAAACATGCATATTAAAATAAATATATAAAGTTTAGTGAATTTATTGTCCATTTTACTCAATAAAATGTGTCCATCACAGTTTAGTTTGTGTAATTTAATTACATTTTTTTTTTCCATATTTACAATTTAAAGATGTAAGCTACAAACTACTCAGTTATTATAAAACAGCTATTGACTATCCTGACTATCCTGATAGTCAATTTTTAATAAGCAGTTTATTCAGTATGTTACGAGTCCCGGGCGTGGAACACGTAAACAGATTACAAAACCCCTGAATTATCAGGAGAAGTAAACACAAGAAAAGATGAGTGGCTTTCCTCAAACGCAGCTTGTAGCGTCTGTTTATTGACATATCATCATACTTATCAATATCACAAAATACACATTAACACATCTGTAGTCTTTACTGTTATATTAGTATCTTTTAAAATAAAACCGTTTTACTGTACAAAATGATCACCGTCACTCTCATAACACATACACACTACTTTAAGTCTGAACAAATATACACTTTCTGAGTCATTTTTATATTAATAAATTAGCGCATACTGAAATAAAATGTATTATTTACATGTGAATTGACTACGATCATAACAATCAACCGTTTTACCCTTACTTTGACATTTAACACAAACAAGTTTTAGTTTTAAACACATAGAAAATGTGAAGTGACATGTCTTATATTGGCAATGGCACATATTTTCATTTCTTTTATGAATATATACCTGAATTATCAGGAGAAGTAAACACAAGAAAAGATGAGTGGCTTTCCTCAAACGCAGCTTGTAGCGTCTGAAGTAAACACACGCGCATCACCATAGCAACCCACAACGGACTCCCTCTAGTGGCAACAGTTGTATTCTTTTAAAACTTTAGTCTTAAGTAGTGATAATTAATGACTCAGTGTACAATAAACTCTTTGTCAAATAAATAAATACATAAATACATAAATAATTAAATAAATGTATAAATAAATAAATATTAATACCAAAAGACACATTACCTTGTGACTATATGGGTGTATCACAAGTACACTGAGGCATCTCCATGCTTCTCAAAGCCACAGACTAAAATCCTCATAGCTGTTTTTCTTCATCAATTTCAATTTACATTTAGGTATTTAGCATGCACTTTTATCCACAGCATCTTAAAGGAGCATATAAGCAATTTGCCACATCAACAATATTCATAGTAATCAATGGCAGATTTATTAGGATGCTAGACTGGGAAACAATCTAAAAACAGAGGTGCCAAGAAAATATATTTCAACATGAATTTCGAGAAAGTGATGCTTTCCATTGCTACCCATTGCTCCAGATACCCAAATTCACTGTTTTAGTACAGACTGGATACATGTATGGTCAAGAAAAATGAACAATTCAAGATTAGTATGCACAGTCCAACAATCTATCATCAGCAATCTGAACAATCTGATCAAGTGCCTTCAGTATCAGAACATCAATGTCATCCTCTGTGTCAATCTCCTCATGGTAGTTCTTCACTGGGAAGATGTTTGACAATGGCACACCTGTTTTGGTGCTGCACATCTCCATCTGGACAGGAACAGAATGTTAGATCAGAAAATTAGATGTGGCTGTTAGAGACAAAATCGGATCAACATGAGCAATATGTACTTGCAATACGTAAAAATACGTGTATGTCTTTGGATGATATCACATACCTTCTCTTTGATCTTCTTGCTACTGTAGATCTTCCTTAGATCTTGTTTGACCAGCGGACATGCTGTATCAACTTTGGTCACGATAACCACTTGAGGAATCCCTACAGCAAATGCAGAGGCAATGTAAAGGTTTTAGAACAAGATTTATTTTTTTTTTACCTCAACAAAATTTAGAGCATTTGTGGCAGTTTGCTAAATTAAAATTAAAAAAAGTTTGCTGTTATTTAAATATTGACATAACTGACCCACATACATTGTCTGGTCATATAAATAATTAAGCAGAATTATTGTGCCTGACATGCCCATGCACTTGCAGCCTGTATATCCTGATTTTATTCACCTACACACTGAAAAACACACACAAACCCCACTCACTTTATGCCCACTTCTCTCTCCCATGTAATGTAATGTATGTGAACTCATGAAAATCATAATCAAACATTCAGGGGTCAGTTTTACCCTGATCACCGATTTTCTGGCGGATGATCTTCAACTTGTCAAAAAGTTTATCATCTGTGAATTGGACTGTATTTCCATCTATGACGTAAACCAGGCAGAAAGCCTGATCGGAGAGGGCAGGGTCACAGATGTAATGTTCATCCTTAGAAGTGAGTGCCTGCTCCTGGTTGAACTAAGATTGGAAATTCAGCAAAATATGTTAAATGTCAAACCTATTGTACACACACAAACATTATGTTACAGTTTTTCTCAAATGCTAAAACACAAAAGCCAATCCTCTAAACCAAATGACCAGTTGTCTAAACACATTTACTAAATCTAGCCATCATTTTCCAATATCATAAACACATTTCACATGAAGACACAATTCACAAAACACAATCCTCCGTTCTCATAAATCTTAACACATTTTTCTTTGCTAAAACACAAGTTGCAAAAGAACTCTGCTCATATTCTCAAATGAAAGCTCATGTGATGCAAAATGCTTGCCACAGTCAGCAATATTTGAACACAATGAACACACCTGGCGTCATTCATTACACACAACGACTCAAAATTGAAGACACTTGTTGCTAATGCTGTGACCACATGTATAAAAGCAAGTTCAGAGTGCATAGTTGCTGAAGATTGCAAACAAACACAATGGATGAAGGCAGGGGAAGAGGAATTCGAGTCAGAGGAGGGAGAAGAGCTGGCCATGGAAGAAGAGGAGCAGGCCAACGAGGAAGAGGTTCAAATCAGAGGAGGAAGAGGAGCAGGCCAATAAGGGAGAGGAGAAGGTCCAGGAGGGAGAGCAAGACAACCTCGCACCATCATTACGGACGAGATGCGAGCAACAGTCATTGACCATGTCATTGTCCATGGCATGACAATGGCTGAAGCAGGACTACGAGTCCGTCCAAACCTGAGTAGGTTCACCGTGGCCACCATTATCAGGGCATTCAGACAACACAACAGGTATTGTACTCTATTGCTTTCTTTGTCACAATACAATTTTACAAGCCTGTGAAAGTAGTCTATTGGTTTCAAATCAGTTGTTACTGTATTGTAAAACATGTCAATTGACAACACATGTTTCTTTCTTTAGAGTTGAAAGAATGCCACATAGAGGTGGGAGAGTTGCCATATTTACAGCGGCACAAGAAACCCTCATTGTGGATATGGTTCGTGAGAACAACCTCATCAGACTCTGGGAGATCAGAGACAAAGTCATTGCCGATAATGTCAACTTTGAGAGCATTGATGATGTCAGCTTGGCCACAATAGACCGAGTTCTCCGGCGCCAAAAGATGCGGATGAAACCGGTCTATAGGCTTTGAGCGCAACTCTGCGCGACACAAAGACCTACGTTACGAGTATGTGCAAGTAAGTATACATCCATGTTCGCAGTACAGTTAGTGGACATACTGTGTTGCTTAGTGGCCTACATTACTTCTGGACAATACTGTGCTACCTGATTGACTGTTGTTCTGAACACCTGTGCACTTTCACATTTTCACAGAGGATATTACAGTTGGACACGATGGCCAGACCTCATGAGTACCTCTTCCTGGATGAGGCTGGCTTCAACCTGCAGAAACGAAGGCAAAGAGGCCGTAACATCATTGGCCAAAGAGCCATCACTGAGGTTCCTGGCCAACAGGGGGGTAATATTACTCTTTGTGCAGCCATGGGTTTGGAGGGGCTTGTCCACCGGCATGCTGTCCTTGGGTCTTACAACACCCAACGTCTCCTCACCTTCCTAGAGGAGCTAAAAGACATCCTCCTGGACCACCAACAACACCATCCTGGGCCCGCACATCACATTTATGTGATCATTTGGGATAATGTACGCTTCCACAAAAAAAAAAACAATTCAGAGAGTGGTTCACCACCAACAGTAACCACTTTTTAAACGTCTGTCTGCCACCCTACTCCCCTTTCCTGAACCCTATAGAGGAGTTCTTCTCATCGTGGAGATGGAAGGTTTATGACAGACAACCATACACTAGAGAGAACCTCCTAAGGGCAATGGAGCTGGCCTGTGTTGACATCCCAGTGGAGGCCTTCCAAGGACGGATTCGCCATTCCAGGGCGTTTTTCCCGCGGTGCCTGGCAAGAGACAATATAGCCTGCGATGTGGATGAGGTGATGTGGCCCAATGCAGCTCAGCGACATGATGCCGCACAGTGATTGTGGTGTGAATAAAGTAAATATAAAAAAACTTCACACCCTGATCATGTTTTCAAGAGTACTGTTGTGTGCAATAGATTCTGTTTTTGCATTGAGTTGTGTTACAGTAGTGTACATGCAGAATTTACTATAGATTTATACTCTTCATATGAAACTCACAAATCTAAATGCCTAATCCTCTGCAGAGATCTAAGAACATCCATTACTGTAAAGTTTCTAAAAATATGCATTGGCAGTTATGAAACAAAGAACCTTCTCACAAATTGAGCATTGTGTTTTCAATTGTTTTGCTGTAGTGTGTAATGATGTGTATAGTGTTTACATTTTTGAAAGCTTCGAGCTGCTCTTTTGGTGTGAAAGTTTGAGTTTTGAAGTGAGAAGGTGTGGTTGTTTATGTAGCTTTAGAAAAGGGTGTTGTGTTTAGACATTGGGGAACATGGAGGAAACGTTTGTGAAATGTGTTTTAGCATTTGAGAACTGTAAAATGTTAATGTAGTGGTTTATTACTTTATAGCCGTCCTTCACATGGCCAAACACAGCATTGACGATGTCATCTGATTGTGACCCAGCCAATGCTTCAGGTTCTAAGCCCATTACATCCTTGAAGACGAAGGGCAAAGTTTTTCTCCCACTTCTGATGGTGAATCCTTTGAGCTACAAATGAATACCAAAATATAGAAGCACAAATATTTGTGAACAACTTCTAAGAAATCTTCATATGATTAGTTAAAATGCTTAATGCTCAAGACTGGGTCAACTGACATTAATGGGTGTTTTTTGAAAAAAAAAAAAAAAAAACATGCAACTACTGTGTATAAGTGACAAATACCTTTTGTGTGAAACTATGACCAACAGCAGATGAATTAACTAGCGCTCTAGAGCAGATCCGTCCTTGAAAGACACTATCGATGGAGTTAATAAAGCTGGACTTTCCTGCTCCAACTTGTCCAGCTACCAGGATCTTGATGTCCATTACATTTGGATCACTCGGAGAGAAGTTTTCCAGCTTTTCTTTCAGAGCTTCTTTCTGTCTGTCAAAACAAAATACAATTTTGTGTCCTACAGAACTTCACTTGAAGCAGATTTTGTTCTGTGTGGCACAACGGAGTCTTGCTGGCTGTATTTGGAATTACATTACAACACTACACTTTTAAAAAAAATATATATATATAATGCTATATATCCTTATTCTGATCTTATTTAAATTTCTCTATTTCCACACTGCTTGTATAAGCAAGTATGCAAATTTTTGGAACTTTACTACAGAAATCTACGCTTGGTAAAAAAGTTAAAACGAGTTCAAATGTAAAAAGGGCAATTCCACTGAATGGGTGGCATTTCTGTCCCCAGGTATAAATGTATAAATATGCATGAAAATTAACTCTAAAATATATTTTATTATAAAGCAAAGTGTCCTGGCTGGATTTCCCAATAACGTTGTCTCTTAGCACGCTACGAAGACTCTAAAGGTAGACCTTAACTGAAGATATACCGTTTCTAGGCGTGTTCCCTGAACTATCCCTTAGGAGGTTGCTTAAGGTATATCTTCTTAAGTGCGACGTTACCTGAATCGGTTGATGACAATGGCTCGAGAATTGATAATTCACTCTATACAGGGGCTGCTTCATGGTTTATGTGAGAAATCAGTGTTCTTTATAAAGAGAAGCACTTCAGAAGTAGAAATTGCATTTATCAGGACTCATGGGATGTTATAAAATGAATCCAAATTGCAAACTAATTCTATATTGTAATTAATTTATCTATATTCTGGGGGCGCGGAGCCCTCATCAGCGTGAGTTTAAGGCGACAGTTATTTAATTCCTTGGAGACTCATCATGCAGACATATAGGTATCGTGTTTATATAGTTTTTTCATTTTTTATTCAAAATATTCACAAAGTTGTTAAATATATCATGAATTTTATTATATATTCCAATGTGGAAGTGAATATGTTTTGTCATACAATGAGTTTGCATGGCAATTCTCGGATTTACGAAATCTTCCCTGAAATACGTAAAATTATGTGGCCAGTGAACTGGGAGAAGAATAGAGTAATCTTTATTGTTTCATACAGCCTACTTAATTCAAATACACATCTGAATGTCTGAAACCTAAATTAAACCTGATGAGGTTAAAAACACTGATTCGTTGTGATATATGACAAGTGCAGAGCATGCGTCTGCTTTAAGCTAAATGCACTAAAGCACATTTGAATTTAGCAGTGCATCTGATTTTATCCTTTGTCATAATCCTAATCGAACACTGGGTGTATTACAGCTTCAGAATTATATTCATATTGACTGTCAGCACTGATAAGGTGGTCCAGACCAACCTTACGAAAGTATGATTTACAGAAGATACACTTAACTAAGAACGTTTCGGGAAACGCGTATTAACGTTAAGGTGCAGCTTAAGGTATAATTTAAGAACGACGTAGAGTTAAGAAGGTTTTGGGAAATCCAGCCCTGAACATTAATCTAACTGCACATTTAAAGGTGCTCTAAGTGATGTCACACGTTTTTAGGCCAAAACATTTTTTGTCACATACAGCAAACATCTCCCCACTATCCGCTAGCTGCCTGTCCCCTGAACACACTGTAAAAAAAGCGGTCTCTGTAGTCGCCACAAGCTCCGAAAACGGCAATAAAAAACAAACTGGTGCAGCCTGGACCACGAATCATAATAAACATGCTCCAGCCAATAACCGACAAGAATGATTTTAAATGCGCGTTCATGACTGTTTTAGGAAGCATGGAGGGGAGGAGGAGGAGGAGGCGGAGGGAGGGTCTAGCTAGCCTCTGTTTTGTTTGACAACACTTCGAATGTCAACAGGAAGTTACTCCACTCAGGATCGCTTAGAGAACCTTTAAAATATATAATTTAAAACGTTATTAAAAACTGCTGAGAATACTAAAAAATAGCATTTGTTACATGTCCCCTTTCTAAACCTAAACATTATCATGAAATATAATCATTAAAATCTTTCAGAAATCTTATTATTTTTGCAGTGTTCTGTTACTCCATATACCATCTATGCTAAACAAAAAGAAATTTCATAAGAAATCCATAATATGTTAAATACACATTTTAGTCATGTCCCCAGGTGTTCACTCATTCCTGTTACCCTCACACATTTCCCCCTCTAAAAAAATTGGAACATGCCACAAGACACATTTTCAACAGGAAGTTGCATCATCTGGATCTTATGCAGTCCATGAGAAGACCAAAAGTAAGTCCTCTCATTTTAATTTCTGTATATTTGATGAAATTGTAACTTTGAATGAGAGAGTCAGTCTCAATGTACTGTCATGTTACTTAAATTATTTCTTAGATGTTATTTAATTATTTAAAAAATATTAACTTTAGGTAAGTCACTAGTATTTGCTCAGTGTCCTCATCATATTAGCATGTGGCCATATGTCATGTATTTGATCATTTTTGTTTAAAGGTGCCCTAGAACGTTTTTTTACAAGATGTAATATAAGTCCCATAAATTTTTTTAATTAATTTTTTTAACTGCCTATTTTAGGGCATCATTAGAAATGCGCCGATTCAGGCTGCTGCCTCTTTAAATGCTTGCGCTGCCCGCCCCTGAGCTCTCGACTCTATATATATTGCATAAACAAAGTTCACACAGCTAATATAACCCTCAAAATGGATCTTTACAAAGTGTTCGTCATGCATGCTGCATGCATGCATCGGATCATGTGAGTATAGTATTTATTTGGATGTATTACATTTGATTCTGAATGAGTTTGATGGTGCTCCGTGGCTAACGGGCTAAAGCTAACATTACACACTGTTGGAGAGATTTATAAAGAATGAAGTTGTGTTTATGAATTATACAGACTGCAAGTGTTTAAAAAATAAAATAGCAATGGCTCTTGTCTTTATGAATACAGTAATAAATGATGGTAACTTTAACCACATTTAACAGTACATTAGCAACATGCTAATGAAAAATTTAGAAAGACAATTTACAAATGTCACTAAAAATATCATAATATCATGGATCATGTCAGTTATTATTGCTCCATCTGCCATTTTTCGCTATTGTCCTTGCTTGCTTACCTGCATAAAGTCTGATGATTCAGCTGTGCACAGATCCAGACGTTAATACTGGCTGCCCTTGTCTAATGCCTTGAACATGGACTGGCATATGCAAATATTGGGGGCGTACATATTAATGATCCCAACTGTTACGTAACAGTCAGTGTTATGTTGAGATTCGCCTGTTCTTCTGAGGTTTTTTAAACAAATGAGATTTACATAAGAAGGAGGAAACAATGGTGTTTGAGACTCACTGTATGTCAATTCCATGTAATGAACTCTTGTTATTCAACTATGCCAAGGTAAATTCAATTTTCCATTCTATGGCACCTTTAAAAACTCAATCATGTTACTTTCCGTCCTGTTACCATATGAAAATAACAGTGAGTTAAGAGTAACAGGAGTGAGCAGAGTCCTCTATTTTGTTGATTTAATAGTGTGATATTAGTTGATATATACTATTCACCTGTATCATGAGTTTTACAGTTGAAATACTTAATTGTTTTTTAGGATTAATTTTACAGTGTTAATGCCATACTTGCAGGGAGCCAGTCCACCACAAAGTGACTTGATTTTGTTTGTCTTTGTCTTTCTTATCTTTTGTAGAAGATGGAGAAAACCTATACTTCGCAGGTGCCAGAAACACACAGCACATCCCTTCACACAGAAATCTCACTCACACATGCACACACGGCCATGTACACACTCTCTTTCTCACACACATATATGGACACTCATTCCTGTTACCCAGTGTTCATTCCTGTTACAAAGTGTTCATTCCTGTTACTAAATTTATTTATTTCTCTTAAAAAAAGTTAAACCACTGTTTTTTTTTCTTCAGTTTTGTTTGATCCATCATTTAAACAATTGTTAAATAAATTAAATTATTTTAAAAATATAAACTTGAAGCTTCTGTCTTATTTTAAATGAAAAAAAAAAAATGGTTTGTGTTTTTATTAAAAAACACCTTGCCTTAATATAAAGTGATTTTTTTTGGTCACAATTATCAATTATTTGAACAAATAACCAACCATTTATTTAAAATAAACACTTTCTTTAGGTAAATACAAAGGAATTAACTGACATGCTTTTAAACATGCTTTTTAAATAGCAGATGAGTTTTGGTAACAGGACTGAGAAAACATGCATCCATCTTCTGCTTTGAAACCTTGTAAAAAATTACATAAAGTTGCCCGAGATTGACCAATACACATTTTGAATAATTAAATATGTGTAGTATTCAGTGTTGTAATAAATAAAATTTAATTTTGAAGAGTTACAATAAGCAAATGTCACCAATTCGGTGGAATGACCCAAAAGTTAAACATGAGAATTTATCATGTTTGTGGTCCAAGCTGCTGCCATCTAGTGAAAAAAATAAAAATAACATCATGTCAGGTCAAAATCATGTTATGACAATAATGGCCAGTAGATGGCAGAAGTGTTCAGCATCCACCCTCTGTGCAAGAATTCTAGGCTTTCTGTTCAGAAAATATACATTTTAATATTTATTTTGAAATGATCCAACTATTATTTAACATTATTTATAACATTATTTTTAAATTATAGATTTATTATTTAATGTTAGGTGTTTTATAGTAGTGATAGTTTTGAAGCGTCTTTTTTGCAGTGATGTTTACAGCCAAAAACATTAATTGCACTTTCTCTGTCTGTGTAAGTGTGTGGGTGGGTGTGAGAAAATGATGTACTCTGGATGTTTAAGTCTCACTCTTTCATGTGTGTGTTTATTCAACATTGTGGCCGATATATAAATTTTATTCAACACATATTCAAAATAAATAAATAATAAATAAACAATTGCTCTGCTTTTATCGTCTTTTATTTTCTGTGGTCTGTGGCCAATTTTGACTGCAACGGCCAAGAAGTGACTTTAAAGACCACGACTCATCAAATGAAGCCCAGCATTTATTTTTCAGATCTAAAAGTTCAAAATGAGGTAAACACTTTTATATCCGCATATTCATCATTCATTAGGCTAGCATGTTCGACTACTTTTATTAAGTTTATTTTAAAATAAAACAAATAAATAAAATTAAATGTTGAACTCAAAACATAAGGCATGGCCAGCTGAATGAAAATATTTATATCACTTAATGTTACCAAATAACATGAAAGTTTCAATGCCAATATTGAGGATAAAATGGGTCATTTTCACCAAGTAAAATGTTCATCATGCTAAAATAATTAATAAAATTATGACTGTTATAATATCATATTAAAAAGTTACATCACACATATTAATAAATGTACACTTCTGAGTGCTCGAGTCCCCAATAAAATGCCTTACTGAAGCTACAACGGAAGATTTGAGCAGAATTACTTCAGATATATTGTCATGAACGAGACTGCCGTCCTTCAACAACACCCAATAAATCTAAAATGTATCGGGGAAAATGCCAGTAATATTCTACAAGGAAATAAAAATCTTATCTTACACAATATTTGCACTATTATTTGAACAGATCAGTGTTTTGACTGCTATGCACACAGACAAGACACAGCCTGCACATAAAAATGAAATAAAGTACTTAGAATAGCTTATGTAGGCTACATGTATAGCTTACCCCCAGTCAAATTTCCTCCATGGTTTATCCAGTTCTAAGAGAAAACATAGCAATTACAATAACAAACATTTGGTAGTATCTCTCTGAGAATATATCTATGGTGTGTACATATGCGTTCTGTATATAAATATATATAAAACAATCAAAGACCCTCTCACCTGGATTTGGTTTTGGTTGATGTTGCGCTGAATCTGATGCACCCATTTTTTCGTTTGTTCCCCGCCCCCCACCTTCAATATATTTATATCAGCTCTGTCCTGGGACACAGCTGACTTGTATCTCATTTTAAGCAAGTGAAATCAGACCTACGCCAGAGCCGTTATATAGCCTATATCTCTATTTCACTTTCACTTTCACATAGGCTACGTCATTAAATCTGCCCACACCCATTCTTGTTTTCACATCAGACCCATAATGACAAAGCAAAAAAAAACTGATTTGTTGATAACTTTGCAAATTCATTAAAAAGAAAGCTGCTAGATGCAGTTGGATGATCTTAAATGTTCATGCTGATTATAGGATAATCAGAGATGGCAGAGAGAACAGAGATTTATTCATTCCAGTGTCTGTTTCTCTTTAAAACACGAACTCTCTGTCATTGTATCTGAACAACAGCACGAGCTCTCCCGCATTGCGCTGTTCCTGTCTGAACGGAACGTCGAAACATCCCCCCGCAGTATAATAGCCAGCATGCTTGCGTCTCAATCAGCTCCCTAATTCAGTAGTCAGGGCACTGATTACGGGGTCAGCCACATTCATTTACATGATATACTGATAGGAAGCTAGGGAGACGCAGGGTGTGTATGTTCAGAGATCGTATTATTATAGGGAGATGAGAGGGTCTGTATCTCTTAGCAGCTGTTTCTCAATGGTAAGACTCTTACCATTGGAGAAACAGCTGCGGCACCTCTCAGCCTGACGTCAGTCGCAACATTCCCTAGTCTGCCTTCTCTTAAAAAATACATTTTTATCAAGCTAAAATCTACATATATTTTACTTAAAGGTGCCCTCGAATGAAAAATTGAATTTATCTTGGCATTGTTAAATAACAAGAGTTCAGTACATGGAAATGACATACAGTGAGTTTCAAACTCCATTGTTTCCTCCTTCTTATATAAATCTCATTTGTTTAAAGACTTCCGGAAAACACTCGGATCTCAACATAACCCCGACTGTTACGTAACAGTCGGGATCATTAATATGTATGACCCCAATATTTGCATAATGCCAGCCCATTCGACGCATTAGACAAGGAAAGGCAGTATTAACGGCTGGATCTGTGCACAGACAAGGAAATAATAACTGACATGATCCATGATATCATGATATTTTTAGTGATATTTGTAAATTGTCTTTCTAAATGTTTCGTTAGCATGTTGCTAATGTACTGTTAAATGTGGTTAAAGTTACCATCGTTTCTTACTGTATTCACGGAGACGAGAGTCGTTGCTATTTTCATTTTTAAACACATGCAGTCTGTATAATGCATAAACACAACTTCATTCTTTATAAGTCTCTCCAACAGTGTGTAATGTTAGCTTTAGCCACAGAGCATAGCCTCAAACTCACACAAAATCAAACGTAACCATCTAAATAAATACTTTACTCACATAATTCGAAGCATGCATACATGACGAACATCTTGTAAAGATCCATTTGAGGGTTATATTAGCTGTGTAAACTTTGTTTATGCGATGTATATATAGTCGAGAGCTCGTGGGGCAGAGGGAACGCATCTCTTAAAGGGGCCGTGCTGAAAAAATCAGTGCATAGTTAATGATGCCCCAAAATAGGCAGCTAAAAAAATAATTAAAAAAATCTATGGGGTATTTTGAGCTGAAACTTCACAGACACATTCAGGGGACACCTAGGACTTATATTACATCTTGTAAAAAAAACAATCTAGGGCACCTTTAAGTTTTGTTTAGTGTAAAACATGCTGAAGATTAGCGAACAGGCTGTCAATTAATTAAATAAATAGCTATATTACTATAATATTATATATATATATATATATATATATACACACACACACACAAAGTAACTAGTAACGAGCTACTTGAGTAGATTTTCATATTTTCATTGGATACTTTTTTCTATAAGTACTTATACTTTTACTTGAGTGCAGTTTTATACTCTACCCACCTCATGGTCTGGAAGATGATCTGCCATGGTTCAGTATTTCTTGTGGCCAGGTAGGTACATGGTATGATTTGATTTGATTTGATGATTTTATTCCATTACACACAAGCAATTTTTAGTTTATTAAAGGTGCCCTAGAATCAGAATTTGAATTTACCTCGGCATAGTTGAATAACAAGAGTTCAGTACATGGAAAAGACATACATGAGTTTCAAACCCATTGTTTCTCCTTTTATGTAAATCTCATTTGTTTAAAAGACTTCCGGAAAACACAGGATCTCAACATAACACCGACTGTTACGTAACAGTCGGGATCATTAATATGTATGACCCAATATTTGCATAATGCCAGCCCATTCGAAGCATTAGACAAGGAAAGGCAGTATTAACGGCTGGATCTGTGCACAGACAAGGTAGCAAGCAAGAACAACAGCGAAAAATGGCAGATGGAGCAATAATAACTGACATGATCCATGATAGCATGATATTTTTAGTGATATTTGTAAATTGTCTTTCTAAATGTTTCATTAGCATGTTGCTAATGTACTGTTAAATGTGGTTAAAGTTACCATTGTTTCTTACTGTATTCACGGAGACAGAGTCGTTGCTATTTTCATTTTTAAACACGTGCAGTCTGTATAATGCATAAACACAACTTCATTCTTTATAAATCTCTCCAACAGTGTGTAATGTTAGCTTTAGCCACAGAGCATAGCCTCAAACTCACACAGAATCAAACGTAACCATCTAAATAAATACTTTACTCACATAATTCGAAGCATGCATACAGCATGCATGACGAACATCTTGTAAAGATCCATTTGAGGGTTATATAGCTGTGTGAACTTTGTTTTTGCGATGTATATATAGTCGAGAGCTCGGGGGCAGAGGGAACGCATCTTTAAAAGGGCCGTGCTGAAAAAATCAGTGCATAGTTAATGATGCCCAAAATAGGCAGTTAAAAAAATTAATAAAAAAAAAATCTATGGGGTATTTTGAGCTGAAACTTCACAGACACATTCAGGGGACACCTAGGACTTATATTACATCTTGTAAAAAAACAATCTAGGGCACCTTTAAGCATTTATTTTAAATGAATATTAATATATACAGATCATATGTAAGCTATAGAATCAACAGATAACTCTTTAAAAATGACTACATAACCTTACATGTTTGAGTCTCTAAAATTGTCAACTATAAACACTTGACAATTTTCACTTGCACTATTAGAGCAAGATCATTTATTTTATTTGTCCTTTTTCATGGACACATTTCTTCTTTAGTGTAAATGCGTTTAAATTCTTCATTTTCTTCAGCAAAGAGTTTTGAATCATGCTGACTCTCTCATAAGAAATTAATCACAGTTTCTCTCTGTTGCAAGGCATGGGATCGGCTGGTTGCTACTGATGTCACGCGTTCATGTCACGCATTCATGCGCTCCACAAACTCAGGATCAAAGCCTGAGTTGACAGAGAAAGTTGATGATCAGCATCATGGTACCAACAAAGCCGGATTGGAGTGGTTTGATTTTGTCAACTTGAAACTAATCCTATAACCCTGAGCTTGTTCAACTACCATCATGGTACAGGCCCCCGATGCGTGCATGAGCGTGTTGCTGAAACTGCTTCCTGATCAGATCACACACACACACAGAGCAACGTTACCCGGACTCTTTCATTATCATTCTCACCCGCAAACCGCCTAAAAAACAGAAAGCACATCACAGTAACATACTGGACCATTGCTACACTGCTTTAAAGGATGCGTATCCCCTAGAGCGGCTTTGGGACTCTCTGATCACTGTTTGGTTCATCATCATCCTTATACCCATGAAACCAAAAATCACAGGACTAAATGACTACAGACCTGTTGCCTTAGCAACTGTGGTCATGAAGTCATTTGAGAGACTGGTGTTGGCCTACCTGAAGGACATCACTGGAGCCTTGCTGGACCCCCTGCAGTTTGCTTATCGAGCAAATAGCTCTGTGGATGATGCAGTCAACATGGGACTGCACTACATCCTGCAACATCTGGCCAAACCAGGGACTTATGCAAGGATCCTGTTTGTGGACTTCAGTTCCGCTTTCAACACCATCATCCCGGATACCCTCTCTCTCCTCTACACAGCTCTCTGTACCCACCTCCATCGGTCAGTGGGTCACCAGCTTCCTGACAGACAGGTACAGCTAGTGAGGCTGGGAAGACTCACATCTAGAACCTCGCCAACAGAACTGGTGCTCCTCAGGGTTGTGTGCTCTCCCCACTGCTCTACAAATGACTGTACCTCTAAAGACCCCTCTGTCAAGCTCCTGAAGTTTGCAGATGACACCACAGTCATCGACCTCAACCAGAACAGTGATGGGTCTACATACAAACAAGAGGTTGAGCATCTGGCTGTCCGGTGCAGTCACAACACCCTGGAGCTGAACATGCTCAAAACTGTAGAGATGACTGTGGACTTAAGGAGAAAGCCCCCAGCACACATCACATATAAAAAGACTGGAACGAACTGTTAGGACAGCTGAAAGGATAATTAGTGTGCACCACCCAACCTTCAAGAATTGTACATCTCCAGAGTGAAGAAATGGGCAGGTAACATCATCACAGACCTCTCTCACCCCGTTCACAACCTGTTCCTCCACCAAAACATATGTGCACCAGAACATATATTGGCACAAAATCCCCCATGCTATCTCCAGCTTAAACAGCTAACACAGCAATTACCACCTGTTTTTAGAATTCATTCTCAGTAGTTGAGAGAGAGGAATAATTAGATATTTTGTAAATACATATAGGCCTACATATTTTATTTATACAGCTGTACATACAGTACAAAATGCACAAATCTGTAAGTCCTCTGTTCCAGATGTATACCACGATATTATTATTTTATTTCTTTATTTAAATGTTCTTTCTGTTTTGTGTCATATATGTATGTATATACACTACGGTTCAAAAGTTTGGGGTCAGTAAGATTTTTTAATGTTTTAAAAGAAGTATCTTCTGCTCACCAAGCCTGCATTTATTTGATTAAAAATACAAACAAAAACAGTAATATTGTGAAAAAATTATTCAATTTAAAACAGCTGTTTTTTATGTCAATATACAGTAAAGTGTAATTTATTCCTGTGATCAAAGCTGAATTTTCAGCATCATTACTTCAGTCTTCAGTGTCACATGATCCTTCAGAAATCAATCTAATATGATGATGTGATGCTCAAGAAACATTCATTATTATTATCAATGTTGAAAACAGTTGTGTACAATTTTTTTTCAAATTCTTTATGAATAGAAAGTTCAAAAGAACAGCAATTATTAAAAAAGAGAATATTTCTAACATTAATTGTCTTTACTGTAACTTTTGATCAGTTTAACTCATCCTTGATGAATAAAAGTATTGATTCATTTTATTTCTATTTATAAAATAAAATTAAAATTCTTACAGAACTCAAACTTTTGAACGGTAGTGTTTAATGTTACAAAAGATTTAGATTTCAGACAAATGCTGTTCTTTTGAACTTTCTATTCATCATAGCATCATGAAATAAAATGTAAATAACTGTTTTCAACATTGATAATAATCAGAAATGTTTCTTGAGCATCAAATCATCATATTAGATTGATTTCTGAAGGATCATGTGACACTGAAGACTGGAGTAATGATGCTGAAAATTCAGCTTTGATCACTGGAATAAATTACACTTTACTGTATATTGACATAGAAAACAGCTGTTTTAAATTGGAATAATATTTCACAATATTACTGTTTTTGTTTGTATTTTTAATCAAATAAATGCATGGCTTGGTGAGCAGAAGATACTTCTTTTAAAACATTAAAAAATCTTACTGACCCCAAACTTTTGAACGGTAGTGTATGTATGTGTGTACCAAGATCTCCTAAAAAACCACAACAAATTCCTTGTGTTTACGCACACTTGGTGAATAAAGCTCATTCCAATTCTGATTCTAACCTTAGCTGTGGCCACCAGGAATACACTCTACATTATGTGTCTCAACCGTCCCCCACTTACCTACTTGCACATTTCTCTCGATTATGCAATGACCTTGTATGACACATGTCAGTTTTTAGAGCACAGAATAATGTTTGCAATGGTATAAGCTAAGTTTAACAGTCATAAAAAGCATAATAAGCTATTCATTGTGGAAGTGGCATCTGTGGAAGTGAAAATCTGACTTTTGCCGATATCTTCGTGATGAAGAGGCACACATCTTTCAATGATTTTCCATGATCAAAGAGAATGCTAATATGCATTTGTGGAGCAAAAATCACAGCTCAGGCTTCCTGTGAATGTAACTGTACAAGTGTCCCAAATCTACTCAGTCTACTCTACGACTCCTGTATGTCACTGTAATCATCTTTGACTTCATTACAATTATCATCCATCACAAAGTTATTAGCGACACTGCTTTTCTTTATCCAACTGAAAGATGTAGTTTCTGTATCCTATGTTCATGAAGTGATTGGGTGTTTTGAGCCGCTGTTAAGTCAGTATTTCACACAGCGTTTCTCACTGTGCCCCCCTAGTAGGCCACAGCCCCTCTGTTGAGAACCACACCATTGCTACTGTTGACTAGTGATATGTCGTTCTTGAACGATTCGTTCATTTTGAACAAATCTTTAATGTGACTCGGGAAGAACGAGTCGTCTCGGGGGGGGGGCATGCGCGATATTCTATAGGTTCTGTACTGCTAGTAGTAGTTCACCTGTTTCAGTCAATGCAGTCTGAGCCGGAAAGAGAATTGATTAGTTCATCTCATGAGTCTTTTGGGTTTTTGAGTCGTTCCTTAATCACGTGACAGACCCATACGCTAAACCAATGTCATTTAATTTATGTCATTATGTCTTTTTTGAGCAATCTTCTTATATATATATTAGACCAATATGTCAAGTCTGCCTAGGAAAAGCAATTATTATACCAGCAAACTCAAAATTGGAGTAAAAATGAACAAACTAGGCTATAAATACTTTGTATTATAGGCTTGGATTATTATATTATTATATAGCCTAGTGTTTATGTACAGATAGACAGTCAAAAAGACAAATTAATCAATATTTTATTTATAATAGAGTTTTATTTATTTATAAAATAATAACACACCACAGATCCTCAAGAAACAGTAACAAAAACATAGTGACAGAAATGTCAGAAATAGCGTATGGGTCTGTCACGTGATTAAGGAACGCTCAAAAACCCTAAAGACTCATGAAATGAACTAATCAATTCTCTTTCCAGCTCAGACTGCATTGGTTTAGCGTATGGGTCTGTCACGTGATTAAGGAACGACTCAAACTCGACCTGAAAGATGAACTAACTGATCCAATGATCCAAACTTCCCATCACTACTGTTGACAATCGTCTTCACAGTGTTCAAATCTGCTTTTTGACGAGCTTGCTCTACTCCCCTTTTCCAATCACATATTAGATCGGAAAGGCATTTATTTTGAACAAAAATGAAAATATTCAAAAAGTGGAAATAAAGTGTCTAACGTGGGTTTAATAATACAACCCTGTATCCATGAAATACGTTCTGAGGAAACTATTTTGCAAATCGCAATTACGTTACATGCCAACATATAAAGCAGTGCTATTACGTTGGTCCTTAACCTAATAAAGCCATTTATTGCAGTGCTATTACGTTTGTCCTGAACATAATACATCCAAAGCAGGTTTCTTTTCACACGTAGCAGCTAATGCTGTTCATTTTGTTTTAATTATTTACTCCCTTTTTTCTGATCGGGCTACAAAATATTATTTATGCCAGGGGGAGTCAAATGGCGGCACCCAGATAATTTTTATCTGGCCCTCCAACTGGTTTTTGATGTTTAAAACCGCTCGCAATCTGATATCAAAGTCCCCGCAAAGGTTTTCATAAGGTTTTCATAATATTCACTCAGTGAATGTCAACCCGTTCTCACTCCTGACCGTTCTCACGCTGAAGAAGTCTCCTTCAGAACACATCGCGATATTTGGCATCAGTTCGCGTGTGCTGGATGTTGGTAAGTAGTCGTAAATACGCTGTTCTAATGTTTGATATAATGTCTTTTCTGTTTGCAGATATTAATCAGATTAACGTTAGCTCCCTCATGTTCAGTCACTGCATTATATCTGTCACCTCCGCTGAGGTTTTGCTTTTCATTGCTTTCTATATTAAATACTAAACTAGGGTGATTAAACACTGTCACGTGACGTGCAATATATTGCACAATATATATAACATATTCATATCAGGTTCAAAGTAGTACAAGTGTAGTTTCAAAATGGTATTTGTTGTAGAAGCACGGTAAAAAAACAACACTTACCATGCTTTTTACCACAGTATTGGTAGTTTTAATGTGATTTTTGTTGTAAATACAGAGTAACCACAACACTTATCATGCTTTTAATGCCTAATAATGTTAAATCCAAAAACTGTAAGGTCAATAAGAACTTCTTTCCTATATATATTTATATATAAACCTATATTATAAATAATGATATTTTCTTTTCTCTTGTTTTAGCTGAAAAGACAAAAAGGGCCTTTTGGAAATGGATGAAGGAGACAGAAAGCTGCAAAGGCAAATAATTGCAATGGTATGTATGTGTTGCTTTTAACCCTTTATCAAACATTTTATCAAGCATTTGTTAAATAGTCTCACAGTAAATTAAATTAAAGTCAAATCCTGTACATATTTATCACCTTATTTGTAAATTGTGCCCCTTCTTGGACAGTTGGACGTCCCACACATAAAAGTTTATATTAATTCCATTGAATTCTTTAAAATGATTACAGATTGGGCCCAAAATGTTCCAATGATACATGATGTCTCTCCGCACCTCATAACTACCTCTGTTTGCAAGAGTGGAAATTATCATTTGACTTGTCACATGACATCAGATATCAATTATTAATATCAATTTACACTGCTGATAATGTCCTGCTTGCATGTGAAACATGTTATTTTTTTATTTATTCTTTTAAATAAATATAGCTTGCTATTAAAGACATATGTTTAATCATGGAAATGCCCACATATCAGTGAACTTATTACATAAATGCATTTAACATTTAATTATGCAACACTCTTTACAGAAGGAAATCCTACAGTTATGTGTAAATTGACAACTTGAATGTGATGTAATAAATTTACCTTCCTTTCTGTCTTGCATTACTTGCAGATTACTTAGTCCTTCTTTTTAGGATCTCTACAACATCAAACTCAACAGCTCTTTTAAGAGCCGACCCTCACAAGAGCTACTAGTGAGTCGCTGCAAACCTGCCGTGATCAGCCCTTTCCAGGTAAAGTTTCTAGATTTAAATCAGTATTTACTCATCAAATGCTCTCCTGGATGGTATGGTAAATTAACTTATTTATAACTGTCTCAATTTGTATGTTTTAAGAACAAGAGTAATTGCACACAGAGTAAGTAGAGACTTTCTTGTTTTTCTGTGCAGAGAAGGAAGACCAGTCCTTATATCAAAGCAAGCTCATCGAAGTCCTTTGTTTAGGGTGAGGAAGGAACATGACCATCTCATGCCCAAAGAAGACAGAAGTCCATTGGTATGTCTTGTGTTGAGGCAATGCTGTAATATGTAGTACAGAATTTAATGTTGTTCTCTCAAAGGACTATTAAGTTCTTAAAAACTGTTCCTTCTGTTTTTTTTTTTTGTTTGTTTGTTTTTTTAGATAAAAGCAGACAGGGAAGCTTTGGAAGATAATGAGTTAATATAATATAATATAAATAGGAATTAAATAGTAAATGTTCTTTAAATTATGTGTAATACCTAGTTTTTTTGGCTTGAAATAAGGCCTTATACTGCACAGACCTAAAACATTGTATTTGTGTTTTAAAACAGATAGCAAGTGAAGTCACTAACAGAAGATCCTAGAGGAAAAACGACTGATGTGCAGCTACGGAGGAACACAAGAGGCAGAAACTATGCATGGCCATGGCTTCTTCATGAGTACGGTAAGTCCTGTGCCTATTCTTAATTCTTGCCTTAAAGTTTTTATTGCAGTATTTTAACAATTTTACATTGTACAGGTTATCACTTGGTTTTTGACCAAATTATGCTCTTGAAACAAGAAACAGAAGAGTATGTTGTCCTGAAAGAAATCAAGGCTCAAAAGAGAGCATGCCTTTCTAAAGATCTTTTAAAACAGGTTGCTGTTAATATGGGTAAAACAGTTTTTGTTCAGTACTTAGCTTACAGTCTGTGCTGCATTTTTATTATAATATATATATTATGTACTGCTGTTTTGTAAAGTTAAATCAGGAACAGGCAACTCTAGCCCTTTTGCTGTCTCCTTTTTGAGGTGGAGAGTTTACCTCCAACCATAATTGAGCACACCTGAAAATTTTAACCAAAGTCTTCAGGTGTACTTATAGACAGTTATAGGCAGTTGGGTTTGAGGTTGGAGCTAAATCTGCAGGACCGTGGACGCTGAGGGCCAGAGTAGCCCACCACTGTTTAAATCATGCAGAACATAAGCTGACCTGGCTGTCCATTAAACTACTTAACTTGAATTGTGTGTTTTTTGTTTTACTTTTAGACCAGGACTGAAGAACGCCTGACAATGGGATGTTAAGACTTCTTCCTCTGGTTGAGAAAAAGCTACAGCACATCAGTGATCACATCTTCTGGTCATCAGTTGTACTGTAGAGTACAACTGAACAAACTGTTTAGAAGAAGAAGAACATGAACATGATAGAGACATGTACAGGGAAGAGCAAGAACCCAGTTCAGCTGTGATAATGAATCTTTATTTTAAACTCAATATCAAATCTGTTTTCTGGATCATAGTTGACTGGATGGGATTCTGTGGCGCTCATTTGTGCAATAGGAGTAAAGTCTGTGAATGGATTATTATGACGTTAACGTATTTTTGAAGACACGTTTTTATTTATCTTGAATCTCATTTGTCTTTATGCAAATTTCAACCTTATGCTGTATCCTCCAATAAAGTGTTGTGTAATAAATTATGGTGAACGTGGTGTTTGGTAGAGTAAATACAATTTAACTAAGCTGAGTTTATTTCATAATTTAAAAAAATGACATATAATTTCCATGATTGTTTTACTTATTAATACATAAATATATATTACATAAATATTTTCGATCTAATTCATGATATTTGGGACAACAATGCACCAAAAGTTGCATATACAGTTCTTTCATGTTGTGACAAGGATGGCAGTTTCCAGATAAATAAAGGGAAGGAATGTGAATAAAGAGAGGCTGCAGTGGGTTATACTGATACAAACACTTCAAGCAGAACTGAAGAAGATCGATGTTGATCATTCTGGTACATCTACTACTGCATTCAAAATGACAGCTGGACATTACTGATGTCAGGCATGTGAGGAGCAAGAAGAGGGGGTGATAATGACATTTTGGCACAGTTTCTTATTTTACTGAATAGTGCATTATCCTTGTGTAACAGTAATAGTGAAGTGTAAATATAAATAGTTTTTAGTTTACTGCCAACACTGGCAGCTGGATAATGGCAAGTTGTTGTGGGTTCATCCATTATATTTATTGGTGTTCATACAAAAAAAAAAGCAAAGAAATAATCAACTACTATTCAATTAATCAATTATTATTATTATTATTATTGTATTACAACATTTTGTTATAATATTTCCATATTTCATCAGATGGTCTCACAATACCCATCAAAACCTATACAAGCATGATGTTAGAATGGAAAATGGGGAAATGATAAAATACTCCAATATTTAAATGTGATTCAACAAGTTTGTTATCCATGATGAGGAGTACACACCTGTGTAGATTTAATGCCCTTCCACCCCCAAGGGGCCAGTACCGGCCCCTGGAAGAGCAAAAAAAATGCACATTTCAAATGGCTGTAACTCAAAGTCCGGTTAGCGTATCAAAGAGAAAATCAACAGGACAACTGCTTATGCTATGATTACTAAATAATGTTGGGCACAGTTTTCAGACATACATGGAAAGCTGGCATAAAGGTTTTTTAATAGTGATTACAGTAAAATATTAAATTTCAGCCTGTCCCTCATATATGTAATAAATGTTTGCACAATAAACATATTTAGATATCGAGTTGTCCATTAAAGATCTTATTATTTTAACATTTATCATTTCTTTACTAAACGTTTTAAACTACATTACCCATATGTCTCTGTCATTCTATCAATGAACGGGAAACATGGCGCTGTAGTTCATTGAGAAGCTAGGGTTAGGGTTGGGATCTCGGTAAAGGAGTAATTTCTCACAACATGGAAACACTTTATAGTTAACTTAATGTATGAGTAACGTAATATTCACACTAAAACAAACTTTGTAAGATAAAGCGCCGTTTTATATGGGTTGAAAGGTCCAATCACAGCGAGTTCTGCGATAGAGTCACAGCCAATCACAACAGCTGAACAGCGTCACGCTTACTTGTCCATTTATGGTAAATGACGACAGATCTCCTTCGGTTCCGGCTGACGAGAAAGATTCCTTAAATATATAATTAATCTAATTAAATATAATAAAAATCACATTTTACAACGAAAGACTCCTTTGTGTTTTAAACTGATGCATAAATATTTTGAAAGAGATATAATTGCATCTACTAAAGTGCTTCTAACATTTACAGTAGATATGTAGTATATTAAAGGTATACATTTAATCACTTATTTATACCATTCTTCACCATTTGAACTCTTGGAATTAAAATAAATATAAATAAAGCATAATGAATGTACTCGATTTTGTAATCATATTCCAATATTTAGTGTCAAAGACAAATGTAGTCCCCAAACTACTGCACAACAGTATAAAAATCAGTTAATTGTGAGAAAAAATATATCCAGTTACAGAGGCAATCTATTATAGTGAAATATAACTACACAAATCGATATGATGAAGTATTATTTTTACAAACCAGATGAGATAAAATTCCATGTGAAAATATGTTTCTTTAAGAATAGGGGGAAAAAATAACATTTTACATTCTCAACTTTAATACAATACAATATTGTGTTTATTGTTCACTTTTACTGTAACTAATGAAAGGCAAATTCAAATAGTTAATGCATTTTATAAATGTTAAATATTTTCAGCAATAAAATGCTTCTATAAAATACATTCATGGGTATGTTACATTTACATTATCCAGGTACTGATATAATGATACCATAGATGTAGTTAAGGTGGACATTTACTATAGTGACACTGTAATAAAAGGTTTAATGAAACAAAATGCAAGACATTTTCAAGTCCATCTAAATGAAGAGGTAACAAACTCACAGAATAATGTCCAGAATGTCAATGTGTCATTTCTGTAATACTCTATATCAGCACCAAACAGAATTAAATAAATATTGATTGTTCTCAGAGGGTTTTCCTGAACACTCTCACTAACTTCAATTGTTCAGACAAACACCTGCTATACACACATGCAGAAATACATATTTGACTATAGTCGCAGCATTACTAGAACTTTTACCAAAACTCCGGATGAGCACTGGTGCTTCTTTGATAAAGGCAAGAATATGGAAAAAGATAAATTACTATTTTCAATATTGGTTCTGCACGTTTCAAGGAGATCATAAGGAGGAGTCCACGTGAAGACTTTTAAAAACTGTGACAGAGTGAAGGGTGCACCTCCCCGGACACACCCTAAGCATGACCAAACAACAACACCCAAAGACAGATATGAAGTGGACACCACCAGGAGAATGCAGGGGAAGACATGGAAACGAAGGCCTGAAGAATGTCGGTGTCCCATGGGAAGATGTGGAGAATGTGGTCACAGATTGGATACGTTGGAGGACACTTGTTACCCAATGTGCCCAGCACAGCACTTGATGATGATGTTCATACATAACCGTAGGATTTCCTTCTGTAAAGAGTGTTGCACAATTAAATGTTAAATGCATTTATGTAATAAGTTCACTGATGTGTGGGCATTTCCATGATTAAAAGTATAGCAAGCTATATTCATATTTTAAAAAATAAAAAATAAAAATAAATAAATAACATGTTTCACATGCAAGCAGGACATTATCAGCAGTGTAAATGATCATGACAAAATAATTGAATATCTGATGTCATGTGACAAGTCAAATGATAATTTCCACTCTTGCAAACAGAGGTAGTTATGAGGTGCGGAGAGACATCATGTATCATTGGAACATTTTGGGCCCAATCTGTAATCATTTTAAAGAATTCAATGGAATTAATATAAACTTTTATGTGTGGGACGTCCAACTGTCCAAGAAGGGGCACAACTGATTTACAAATAAGGTGATAAATATGTACAGGATTTGACTTTAATTTTAATTTACTGTGAGACTATTTAACAAATGCTTGATAAAATGTTTGATAAAGGGTTAAAAGCAACACATACATACCATTGCAATTATTTGCCTTTGCAGCTTTCTGTCTCCTTCATCCATTTCCAAAGGCCCTTTTTGTCTTTTCAGCTAAAACAAGAGAAAAGAAATATCATTATTTTTATAATATATAGGTTTATATAAATATATATAGGAAAGAAGTTCTTATTGACCTTACAGTTTTTGGATTTAACATTATTAGGCATTAAAATGATAAGTGTTGTGGTTACTCTGTATTTACAACAAAAATCACATTAAAACTACCAATACTGTGGTAAAAAGCATGGTAAGTGTTGTTTTTTTACCGTGCTTCTACAACAAATACCATTTTGAAACTACACTTGTACTACTTTGAACCTGATATGAATATGTTATATATATTGTGCAATATATTGCACGTCACGTGACAGTGTTTAATCACCCTAGTTTAGTATTTAATATAGAAAGCAATGAAAAGCAAAACCTCAGCGGAGGTGACAGATATAATGCAGTGACTGAACATGAGGGAGCTAACGTTAATCTGATTAATATCTGCAAACAGAAAAGACATTATATCAAACATTAGAACAGCGTATTTACGACTACCAACATCCAGCACACGCGAACTGATGCCAAATATCGCGATGTGTTCTGAAGGAGACTTCTTCAGCGTGAGAACGGTCAGGAGTGAGAACGGGTTGACATTCACTGAGTGAATATTATGAAAACCTTATGAAAACCTTTGCGGGACTTTGATATCAGATTGCGAGCGGTTTTAAACATCAAAAACCAGTTGGAGGGCCAGATAAAATTATCTGGGTGCCGCCATTTGACTCCCCCTGGCATAAATAATATTTTGTAGCCCGATCAGAAAAAAGGGAGTAAATAATTAAAACAAAATGAACAGCATTAGCTGCTACGTGTGAAAAGAAACCTGCTTTGGATGTATTATGTTCAGGACAAACGTAATAGCACTGCAATAAATTGGCTTTATTAGGTTAAGGACCAACGTAATAGCACTGCTTATATGTTGGCATGTAACGTAATTGCGATTTGCAAAATAGTTTCCTCAGAACGTATTTCATGGGATACAGGGTTGTAATAATAAGGTGTTTATCGGTTAGAGGTAGGTGTAGGGAGGGCTTTAGGCTTTTTTCCCCAAGGGGCATTCCATTTAATTTTAATAAATATAATAATTTACACGCTATTATTGCATACTGGTTAATGTACAACAACACTGAGGTACAAATAGTGCCTGTCATTATAAGTATAACTAACTACTATTTACACTTACTGCAAAGAAAATACTGCTATTTTTACATAGCGTAAATAGCATCTATCACTATTTGTACTTAGTGTAAATAGCCGCTGTCTAATAAAAAAATCATTTCTGTGGGTCTAGTTTTTGCATCTGTTTGTGTCGCAATAGAACTGTGGTCCTGAGACTGCAGTCTCCGGTATTACAGGAACATAATTTTGGGGTTGGCTTGGCTGTTTTAATAAAAATATGAAAATGGACCCCAGCACACATCCAAGAAAGTTACTACAGTTACTGTAGATTATTTTTATTAAGATTTTATTTAGATACAGTTTCCATGTCATATAGGAATATCTCCATGCTGAATTCGGAATAGCATACTAGCATACCACCTCTGGCCAAGGCCTGTGGCTTTTCACTCTATAACATATTCTATTACATAACTATTGATGTTAGGTGTTTATTAAACTTGGTTTATCAGTTTGTATTTACCATGTGCAGAGAATTTTTACATCACATAGCTATAGTAAAAATTATTTAAAAAGGGTTATATAGAGTAATATTAACTGGCATGCTACTTTGCTAGAACATGATGGGTCGTGGGGATGCTGGAGTTCAGTAGCCTGACACACAGAATAATAATTTTAAGCATGACTAGCAGTTGTTATAGTACTAACATCTTGCTCAGAAACCTTGACTCTTTCCCTACCAGTGTTTTTTTTTTTTTTTTAAGGTGCCAGCCTTTTTTTTTTTTTTACATTTTTACAAAAATGTCATGGCCCCCATAATATTTGTTTTTGAATATCTGAATATCTGAACATGCAACATTTCAAAAGAAAGAACAGAGCCTCTGCTTTAAAAAGAAAGAAAGAAAGATTCTAGCTTCATGCATTCTTTTTTTTACAATCAACACTCATATGTAGGTATGTTTCATAAAAAAAGCAACATTTTGTGCAAAAACCAGAGAAAAACAAGTTTTTGTCAAAGACCACATCCAGATTGTATTTAGAATGATGATCAAAACATAGATGGAGTAGATCGAGTCCATCAACATCCCTAATGCTTGCACAGTCCCATAGCTCATCCTGGGTTGACATTTCATTCAGTAACATTGGATGGTTATGTTAGTGATCGTGTTCTTACATATTATGCATCATGTATGATTACATATGATTTTGCTTGTTTCTGCTTCTTTGTATGTGTTTTGATCAGGAGATACAGTACTCTTTTAGAAGATGTATAGCAGCCCCTACCATAAAAAAAGTTAAAACACAGAAAGCTAGAAAATTCTGTCAATGGCAGAGAAAGAGTTAAGGAATATATTGGGTTAGCTTCAAAAAGTTTTTTAAACTTGGACCTACATATAGAAATCATAATTTTCTTTATCATTTTGAATTTGTTTAACTAATTGTGTTATGTTCATTTAAAGATTAATTTGATAAATTGGACACAACTGATTTGTGTAGAAATGTGTACTGTACTGTACTGTACTGTATGTGTACTATAGTCACTTTTGTCAAATAACCAGCACCATGTTGTACATGGAAAGTTTCTTGTACTACACAAGGATGATGCAACTAGTTTTTTTTTTTTTTTTTTTTTTTGAGATTAGTAAATAGTATATAGTATAGCCTATCAAAAGAAACTGCTGATTCAGATGGTGATATTTGGTCATTTAACATTCATTCAATGCTGAAGAAAATTGTTGATTGTTTTTGTCCTAAACATGCTTTATATTTTTACACCGTTAAACTGACAGTGAAACAACTCTGTCCATGCATCTTACAACATTGTCTGGTCTCCACTATGAATTTCTCATAAGTTGTAAGAACCTCTCCTCAGTCTTCCATTAGCAAAACACACAATCCGATCAAATGCCTTGAGAATCAAAACATCAACATCATCGTTTGTGTCAGTCTCGTCATGGTAGTTCTTCACCGGAAAGATACTGCTCATCGGCACACCCACACACCCACTGCACAGCTCCATCTGGACAGAAACAAAAATTATTTGTAAAACTATATAAAGCAACATGCATAGATGTTAAAAATTAATGATCTACCTTCTCTTTGATCTTTTTGCTTAAGAAGACCTTCTTCAGATTATTTTTGACCAGTGGACATGCTTCATCCACTTTGGTCATGACAATCACTTGAGGAATATCTGCAACGAGAAAGTCTAAATGATTTTGATCTGCATGATTTAATATATTCCTGTCTTTTCAGTTTCTTTCATTTCCTCCAAACTACAGAAAATGGCAAATGTTACATTTTTTGTTTTATGGGTTAAACAACAGCACCTTTTATCATCAAAATGGAGATCAAAATATGCACATATGCTAAACAGATTCTCATGGGGAATGCAGACACTTGTATATTACAGTTTTGTGAATAATGAAGATAAAAATCATACAAATTACAGTTTTGTGAATAATGAAGATAAAAATCATACAAAGTTTTACCATTATCACTGATTCTCTGGCGGATAGCCTTCAGCTTCTCAATAAGTAAGTTATTTGCACAGAATGGGACTGTATCTGCAGCAATGATGTAAACCAGGCAGAAGCTTGGTCAGATAGTGAAGGGGTTTTGTAATCCTTATTAGGGATGGGATTCTCTCTGAACTAGGATTGTGAAATAAAGACAAAATGTAAGATATGCACACATTTAAATGTTAATTTTAAATAAAATGAATGCAGTTATTGGTAAAGTGAATGTCTTACTTTATATCCCTCCCTCACATGGCCATATATGGTTTTGACAATGTCATCTGTTTGACAGCCAGATAATTTGTGAGGATCTAAGCCCATTACGTCACAGATTTCAAAAGGCAAATCTGCATCACCACTTCTGATGCGGTATACATTCAGCTATAAACACAGACCAAGAATATGGCAGCATATCACACACTTTTGATGTGTAGTTCAGGTGATTTGTCTGTATTTCATTACAGCATATTCCTAAAATCTTAGCAGCTTCATTTTCTCAGCTTTAAGATCATGTTTATGTTGGTATCATGTGAGTGCAGCAGGAGTCAAATAATACCTACTCTTTGTGTGAAACTGTGACTGGCAGCTGATTGTGAAGTATCAGATATTGCTTCACAAACAATTTCTCCCTGAAAGGCACTGCTGACAGAGTTAATAAAGCTGGACTTTCCTGCTCCAATTTGTCCAGCTACCAGGATCCTGATGTGTTTAACATCTGGATTACTCAGACGAAAATTTTCAAAACGTGTTTTCAGCAGTTCCTTCTCTCTGCACAAACAAACAGACAAATTTATTTACACACTAAATTCAGGAGTTCACACTTACATGAAATCATATAAATCATATATTTATTTGGTTGTTTTTTTTCTGAATGTGCTCCTGCTATATATTTACAGTGAATACTTTTATTTATCTTCATTTTAACTATATTTTAGCTTCATTATACATATTTTTATTGTTTGATATTTTGAAACATGATATACTTGATCAGTGATCAGTGTACACCGATCAGGCATAACATTATGAGCACTGACAGATGAAGCGAATAACATTGATTGTCTCTTCATCATGGCACCTGTTAGTGGGTGGGATATATTAGTCAGCAAGTGAACATTTTGTCCTCCAAGTTAATGTGTTAGAAATGTGAAAAATTTGCAAGCATAAAGATTTAAGCAAATTTGACAAGGGCCAAATTGCCCTACAGGAAGCCCTCACTAGGCCCACACAAGGCTCGTACTATTAATCTATAACAATAAACCTGACAGCACAGGGTGCCAAACGTTTACCATTAATGAAAATAACCATTAAAGACCGTTAAAAAAAGAAATGGTCAATGACTGGCAGAAGCATCTGCCAAAAAAACAAACAAAAAAACAAAACTTTAAAGTTATGGTAAAAAGTAAATCTCTTTAGTTAATAATTAGCCAACAACAGTGCACACACATGAGCTGATATAACTACCATCAGCATCTACACTGTTATTGCTTTTAAATAAAGCAACATGTGTTGCACCCCTTGAAAAGGGGGAAAATATATATTAAACGTGCCCTAGAACCCTTTTTCACAAGATGTAATATAGGTCTAAGGTGTCCCCTGAATGTATCTGTGAAGTTTCAGCTCAAAATACCCCATAGATTTTGTATTATTCAATTTTTAAACTGCCTATTTGGGGCATAATTAAAAATGCGCCGATTTAGCACGTGTCCCCTTTAAATGCTTGTGTTCCCCGCCCCCAAGCTTGCAACTCTATAATACATTGCATAAACAAAGTTCACACAGCTAATTAACCCTCAAAATGGATCTTTACAAAGAGTTCGTCATGCAGCATATCAGATCATGTAAGTATAGTATTTATTTGGATGTTTATTTGATTCTGAATGAGTTTGATAGTGCTCCGTGGCTAACGGGGCTAAAGCTAACATTACTGTCACACTTGGTTGAAATCAAGGAGAGGTGTAGGATCTAATCACAAGCAGAATAAGGTTTTATTGATAACGACTTTAAACAACTCTTCACTAAGAAACAGAACAAAACAACCGGGTATACACAACAGAGAACTGGCCAAGAACAGACTAAAACACAGGGCTTAAATACACTGAACAAACAAAGGAGCTAATTAACTAACACACCTGAACAAAACTAACTCAATCAGTAACCATAGAGACCAGCAGGGGGAACAGAGAAATACAGGACTAACTAACTAAACACAGCTGAACTCAAACACTAATCAAAACAGAAACAATGGCAACCCTGTATCCCATGAAATACGTTCTGAGGAAACTATTTTGCAAATCGCAATTACGTTACATGCCAACATATAAGCAGTGCTATTACGTTGGTCCTTAACCTAATAAAGCCAATTTATTGCAGTGCTATTACGTTTGTCCTGAACATAATACATCCAAAGCAGGTTTCTTTCACACGTAGCAGCTAATGCTGTTCATTTTGTTTAATTATTACTCCCTTTTTTCTGATCGGGCTACAAAATATATTTATGCCAGGGGGAGTCAAATGGCGGCACCCAGATAATTTTTATCTGGCCCTCCAACTGGTTTTTGATGTTTAAAACCGCTCGCAATCTGATATCAAAGTCCCCGCAAAGGTTTCATAAGGTTTTCATAATATTCACTCAGTGAATGTCAACCCGTTCTCACTCCTGACCGTTCTCACGCTGAAGAAGTCTCCTTCAGAACACATCGCGATATTTGGCATCAGTTCGCGTGTGCTGGATGTTGGTAAGTAGTCGTAAACGCTGTTCTAATGTTTGATATAATGTCTTTCTGTTTGCGGATAATCAGATTAACGTTAGCTCCCTCATGTTCAGTCACTGCATTATATCTGTCACCTCCGCTGAGGTTTTGCTTTTCATTGCTTTCTATATTAAATACTAAACTAGGGTGATTAAACACTGTCACGTGACGTGCAATATATTGCACATATATAATAACATATTCATATCAGGTTCAAAGTAGTACAAGTGTAGTTTCAAAATGGTATTTGTTGTAGAAGCACGGTAAAAAACAACACTTACCATGCTTTTTACCACAGTATTGGTAGTTTTAATGTGATTTTGTTGTAAATACAGAGTAACCACAACACTTATCATGCTTTTAATGCCTAATAATGTTAAATCCAAAAACTGTAAGGTCAATAAGAACTTCTTTCCTATATATATTATATATAAACCTATATATTATAAATAATGATATTTCTTTCTCTTGTTTTAGCTGAAAAGACAAAAGGGCCTTTTGGAAATGGATGAAGGAGACAGAAAGCTGCAAAGGCAAATAATTGCAATGGTATGTATGTGTTGCTTTTAACCCTTTATCAAACATTTTATCAAGCATTTGTTAAATAGTCTCACAGTAAATTAAAATTAAAGTCAAATCCTGTACATATTTATCACCTTATTTGTAAATCAGTTGTGCCCTTCTTGGACAGTTGGACGTCCCACACATAAAAGTTTATATTAATTCCATTGAATTCTTTAAAATGATTACAGATTGGGCCCAAAATGTTCCAATGATACAGATGTCTCTCCTCACCTCATAACTACCTCTGTTTGCAAGAGTGGAAATTATCATTTGACTTGTCACATGACATCAGATATTCAATTATTTTGTCATGATCATTTACACTGCTGATAATGTCCTGCTTGCATGTGAAACATGTTATTTTTTTATTTATTCTTTTAAATATAAATATAGCTTGCTATTAAAGAATATGTTAATCATGGAAATGCCCACATATCAGTGAACTTATTACTAATGCATTTAACATTTAATTATGCAACACTCTTTACAGAAGGAATCCTACAGTTATGTGTAAATTGACACTTGAATGTGATGTAATAAATTTACCTTCCTTTCTGTCTTGCAGGATTACTTGCAGATTACTTAGTCCTTCTTTTTAGGATCTCTACAACATCAAACTCAACAGCTCTTTTAAGAGCCGACCCTCACAAGAGCTACTAGTGAGTCGCTGCAAACCTGCCGTGATCAGCCCTTTCCAGGTAAAGTTTCTAGATATTTAAATCAGTATTTACTCATCAAATGCTCTCCTGGATGGTATGGTAAATTAACTTATTTATAACTGTCTCAATTTGTATGTTTTAAGAACAAGAGTAATTGCACAGAGTAAGTAGAACTTTCTTGTTTTTTCTGTGCAGAGAAGGAAGACCAGTCCTTATATCAAAGCAAGCTCATCGAAGTCCTTTGTTTAGGGTGAGGAAGGAACATGACCATCTCATGCCCAAAGAAGACAGAAGTCCATTGGTATGTCTTGTGTTGAGGCAATGCTGTAATATGTAGTACAGAATTTAATGTTGTTCTCTCAAAGGACTATTAAGTTCTTAAAAACTGTTCCTTCTTGTTTTTTTTTTTTGTTTGTTTGTTTTTTTAGATAAAAGCAGACAGGGAAGCTTTGGAAGATAATGAGTTAAATATAATATTATAGTATAATAGGAATTAAATAGTAAATGTTCTTTAAATTATGTGTAATACCTAGTTTTTTTGGCTGAAATAAGGCCTTATACTGCACAGACCTAAACATTGTATTTGTGTTTAAAACAGATGCAAGGAAGTACTAACAGAAATCCTAGGGAAAAACGACTGATGTGTCAGCTACGGAGTAAACAAGCAGGCAAACCTATGCATTTCCATAGGCTTCTTCAAACACAAAACATCAAACATCAATTCAAACAATCTTTCATCAAACAAAAAACCCAAAAACAAAAAGAACAAAAACAAAATCCACAAAAAACAAACAAAAAAACAAAAAAAAAAAAAAACACACAAAAAAACAAACGCAAAATCAAATCATCAAAAACAAAAAAACAAAATAACACAAAAACATCACAACACAAACACCCAAAAAAAACAACAAACAAAAAAACCCATCACACAACAAAAAAAAAACAAAACACAAAAAAAACAAAAAAATCAAACACAAAAAAATCAAACGACCACAACAAAAAAGAAACAACACAAAAAAAAAAATTCCCAAAAAACACACACCAAAGCAATAAACAAACAACAAATAACATAACACAACAAAACAAAAACAAACAAAACAAAATCAAACACATCAAAACCAAACACAAAATCAAAAAACAAAATCAAAAACAAACAATCAAACACAAAAAAAAACAAAACAGAACAAAAAAAAAAAAATCCAAAAAACAAACAAAATAACAAAAAAAAAACAAACAAAACCAATCAAAGCAAAGACAAATCAACACACCACAAAAAAAACAAAAAAATAAAATTCAACCTAATACAAAATAACAAAAAACAGACAAACATTCAAATCAAATAACAAAAAAAAAAAAAAACAAATGAGTACAATCCTCAAAAAACGAAGAAAACACAAACAAACAAAACAAAATCCAAAAAAAAAAAAAAAACACAAAATCAAAAGAAAAAAAAAAAACAAAAACATCAAAAAAACCAACAAAAAAGACACTCCAAAAACAAAAAACAAAACAAACAATACAAAAAACAACAACAGCAAAAACAACCGACAACTTCAAAAAAAACAAACCACAATCAAAATCACACAAAAACAAGAAACAAAATCAACCAAAAAAATAAACCACAAAAAAACACAAAACAATCAAAAAAAAAATCACCAAAAAAACAACAAAACACAAACATAACAACAAATCAAAACAAAAAAAACAAAAAAAAAAACAAACAAAACCAAAAACAAAACAAAAAAAAACAAATTCACACACAACATAAAAACATTTCCCTACGAAACAAAATCAAAAAACCCACAATCATCAAAAAAAAAAATAACAAAAACAATCAAATCAAAAAAAAAGAATTCAAAAACATCAACATCAAAACAACAAAAAACAAAAAAAACAAAAAATAAAGAAAACCAAAACAACAACAACAAAAAAGAAAATCATTCTTCAAAAAAGAAAAAAAAAAACAAATCAAAAAACAAAAACAAAAACAACAACAAAAAAACAAAAAAACAAACACAAAAAAACAAAAATATCCGAAACAAGTCAACAATTCAAAAAAAACCAAAAAAAATAAGAACCCAAACAAAAACAACAAAACAAACCAACAACAAAAACACACGCAAAAAAAAAAAAACAAAACAACAAAAAAACATCAAAACAACACAAAAAAAAACCAACAAACACAAAAAAAACAAAAAGACAAAAAAAAAACACCAAAACGAAAAAGAACAAAAAAAACACAAAAAAACAAACCAACAAAACAACAACAAAACAAAACACACTAAATTCAAAAAAAATCACAAAAAAATCAAAAAAAACAAAAAACCAAAAAGAAATCAGAAAAACAAAAACCAAAATCAATACAAATAAATCAAGACAACAACAGAACAACATCAAAAACAAAAAGACACAAAAAAAAAAAATCACACAAAAAAAACACCAACACAACCAAAAATAAACAAAAACCACAAATACATAAAAAACACAAACAAAAAAACAAAAAAAAGAGAAAATCACAAAAAACAAAAAAAACAAAAAAAAAAACAACAATCCGATAAAACAAACAAAAAAACACACACACAAACAACCAAAATCAAGCACCCATCATCACAAAAGCAAACAATTCAACAAACCCAACAAAAAAAAAACAAAACAATACATTTCAAAAACAACAAAAAAAAAAGAAAACAGATCAACAAACAAACGAAATCCAATACAAAAACAAAACCAAATCAAAACAACCAACAACATTCAACACAAATCACACAACAAAAACAAGAAAAAAACCAAACAAACAAATAATAAACAAAAATCAAACCACTCAAGCAAACAAACAACAAAGAACAACAAAACCAAACAATAAAAAACCAACACAAAAAACATACAACAAAACAAACACAAACAACAACAAAAAGCTAAAAAACAAAAGCAGACCAACACAAAAAAAAATAAAAAATCAAAACAAAACCCAAAAAAAACAAAAATCAAAAAACAAAAAATTCCATCAAACAAAACTTCAAAAGCAAAAAATCACCAAAACACAATCTTCAAAACCACAAACAAAACCACACAAAACAAAAATCAATCAAATAAAAATCAATAAAAGAAACACACACCAATCAACAAACCAAATTCTTCATCAAAACAAAAAACAAAAAAGAAAAACACAAAAAATCAACCAAAGAAACCCCTTGTCAAAAACAACAAAAACACACAAACAAAAAAAAAACAACAACCCACAAAAACAACAAACATACAAAAAAACACAACACAAAAAAAAACAACATCACAATCAATCAAAAACACAACAAAATCAAACAAAAGCAAAAAAATCACAAAAAAAAAAAACAGATTTCAAAAAAAAAACCACACACAAAACAAAACAACATCAAATCAAACGAAAAAACAACCACAAGGCACTCACAATCAGACAGTAATCAATCATCAAAAAAAACAAAAAAAAAACCACACCAAAAAACAAACCAAACAATCCCAAATCAACACAAAAAAATAAACAAAAATCAAATCAAAAACACCAAGAAAAAAAAAAAAAAACCAAACAAAAAAACCAAAAATCAAAAAACAACACAAAACAATAAAAAACAAAAAGACAAAAAATCAACATCAAAAAAAAAACCAAATCCACATAACAAATCACATCAAAAACAAAATAACTTCCTCAAAAAACAAACACAAAAAAAACAAAACACAAATAAAAAAAACACAAAAAACCCAATCAACCGAACGACAACAATCATCAAAAAAAAACAAAACCAATCACCATTCAAAAAACACCAAAAAAAAAAACAAAAAAAAACAAAAAAAAACATCAAAAACAAAACACAACACAAAATATCATTCAAACCACCAAAAATAATCAATAAAAAAAAAAATCACACAAAAAACAAACAAAATAACAAAGAAAACAGACGAACACAAACAAACAAAACAAAACACCAAAAAAAAACACAAAAAAATTCAACCTCAAAAACCAAAAAACCCCCAAAAAACAACAACACAACAAACAAAATTCAAAACAACAACCCCATCACACCACACATACAACAAAAAAAATAAAAAAACACAAAAACAACAACAAAGAAATCAAAACAAAAAATTCACAACAAAACAACAAAACCAAATCAACAACAATCATCAAACAGAAACGCAAAACAAGAAACAAAACAACAAAAACACCACACCAACAAATTCAAAAAAAATAAAAGCAAATAAACAAAAAAAAAAACACAAAAAAAAAAACCACACAAAATCAAAACAACAAAAAACAAAAAAAAAACCCAACACCAACAAAACAAATATACAAAAATAAAACAAAAACAATCAAAAAAACAAATCACAACAACCCAAGAAGTAGAACACCAATAAAAACCAAAATCAAAAAACACAAAAAACACACAAGACAAAAACAACAAAAAACAAACATAAGAATACAAAAAGTCAAACACAACAATCAAAACAAAAAACAAAAAAAAACAAAAAAAAAACAAAAAACAAAAAACAAACAAAACAAACACAACAAACCAAATAAAAACAACCCCACAACAACATCAAAACAAAAAAATTCCCAAAAAAACCCACCTCAATAAAAAATACAAAAAAAAAAACCAAAACAATCATACAAAAAAAACACAAAAAAAAAAAAACAACCAAAAAAACCAAAGAACACAAAAACTAGCAAAAAAAGCATAAAAACCAACACACAAAAAAAACATAAATCAAATACAAATAACTTCCGCAACCAATGCACAAAAAAAAAACACAACAAAAAAACAAAAAACAACAACACCCAAAAACAAACCACAATCACAAAAAAGAAACAACTCACAAAAAACAAACACAACACAAAACCAAAAAAAACCACCAGAAAAACCAAAAAAAAATCAAACAATAAAAAAAAACAATCACAAAAAACAAAAAACCCCAAAAAAAAAAAAATACAAACAACCTTCAAAAATAACCCTACAAAAAAATCACAGAAGAAAAGAAAAAAAACACAATAACACACACCAAAAAACAACCAAAAAAAAAATTCAAAAAAACAATCAAAAAACAAACAACAATACCAAAAAATCCAAAAAAAACACAATCAAACAAAAAAAAATCAACAAAAAAACAAACAAACAAAACAAAAAAAAAACAAAAACAACAACACAAACCCACACAAAAAAAACAAAAAAAAATATCAACACAATATAAAAACAAAACAAAAAAAAAAAAGAAAAAACAAAACAACAAAAAACAAAAAAAAACAAACAATTCACAAAAAAAAAAAACTCTCACAAAACAAATAACATAAAAAACACAAAACAAAAAATCAAAAGAAAAACAAAAAACAAAAAACCCACCAAAAATCAAATAACAATAAAAAACAAAAACAAACCAAAACCCCAAAAAATAAAAAAACAATCAAAAAAACAGTAATCAAAACCCACACATACAAAAATAAAAAACAAATCACAATAAAAAAAAAAAATCTCAAAAATCAAAATCAAATCATCAAATCAAATTCCAACACAACAACCAGCAAAAAAATCAAAAAACTAAAAAAAAAAACAACAACCCACAAAAAAAAAAACAAAAAATCAACAAAAACCAAAAAAAACAAAAATCAAAAAAACGAGAAAATAACAAACAACAAAATCTCATACAAAAACCAAAAACAAATCAAAACACAAAACATCACAAAAACCAAAAAAACCCAAAAAAAAAAACATCACAAAAAAAAAAAAAAAATTCAACAAAAACCCAAAAAAAAAACAAACAAAACCAAAAAAACCACAAAAACATAAACAAAAAACAATCAAAAACAAACGACAAAAAACACAAAATAAACAACAAAAAAAAAAAACATAATCAAAGAAACAAAAATCCAAAAAAAAAAAACCAAAAAACAAAACCAAAAAAAAAACAACTCCAAAATCAAAAACACAAATCAAATCTTGAAGAGACACAAAAAATAATACAACACACAAACCAAAAACACACATCAAAAAACACAAAAGACAAAAACACAATCAAAAAAAAAAAACACACCACCCAAAAAAACAACACAAAATCAAACTCAATTCAAGACACAATCACAAACCAACACAAAAAGAATCATAATACAAAAAAAAAAAAAAAAAATAAAATCCTCACAAAACAAAGAAAACACCATCAACAAACAAAAACAACAACAAAAAAAAAAACAAAACTCAAACCAAAACATGATTACGGTAAGTCCTGTGCCTATTCCTTAATTCTTGCCTTACCAGTTTTTTATTGCAGTATTTTACAATTTTACATTGTACAGGTTATCACTTGGTTTTTGACAAAATTATGCTCTTGAAACAAAACAGAAGAGTATGTTGTCCTGAAAGAAATCAAGGCTCAAAGAGAGCATGCCTTTCTAAAAGATCTTTTAAAACAGGTTGCTGTTAATATGGGTAAAACAGTTTTTGTTCAGTACTTAGCTTACAGTCTGTGCTGCATTTTTATTATAATATATATATTATGTACTGCTGTTTTGTAAAGTTAAATCAGGAACAGGCAACTCTAGCCCTTTTGCTGTCTCCTTTTTGAGGTGGAGAGTTTACCTCCAACCATAATTGAGCACACCTGAAAATTTTAACCAAAGTCTTCAGGTGTACTTATAGACAGTTATAGGCAGTTGGGTTTGAGGTTGGAGCTAAATCTGCAGGACCGTGGACGCTGAGGGCCAGAGTAGCCCACCACTGTTTAAATCATGCAGAACATAAGCTGACCTGGCTGTCCATTAAACTACTTAACTTGAATTGTGTGTTTTTTTGTTTTACTTTTAGACCAGGACTGAAGAAACGCCTGACAATGGGATGTTAAGACTTCTTCCTCTGGTTGAGAAAAAGCTACAGCACATCAGTGATCACATCTTCTGGTCATCAGTTGTACTGTAGAGTACAACTGAACAAACTGTTTAGAAGAAGAAGAACATGAACATGATAGAGACATGTACAGGGAAGAGCAAGAACCCAGTTCAGCTGTGATAATGAATCTTTATTTTAAACTCAATATCAAATCTGTTTTCTGGATCATAGTTGACTGGATGGGATTCTGTGGCGCTCATTTGTGCAATAGGAGTAAAGTCTGTGAATGGATTATTATGACGTTAACGTATTTTTGAAGACACGTTTTTATTTATCTTGAATCTCATTTGTCTTTATGCAAATTTCAACCTTATGCTGTATCCTCCAATAAAGTGTTGTGTAATAAATTATGGTGAACGTGGTGTTTGGTAGAGTAAATACAATTTAACTAAGCTGAGTTTATTTCATAATTTAAAAAAATGACATATAATTTCCATGATTGTTTTACTTATTAATACATAAATATATATTACATAAATATTTTCGATCTAATTCATGATATTGGGGACAACAATGCACCAAAAGTTGCATATACTACTTTCATGTTGTGACAAGGATGGCAGTTTCCAGATAAATAAGGAAGGAATGTGAATAAAGAGAGGCTGCAGTGGGTTATACTGACACAAACACTTCAAGCAGAACTGAAGAAGATGGATGTTGATCATTCTGGTACATCTACTACTGCATTCAAAATGACAGCTGGACATTACTGATGTCAGGCATGTGAGGAGCAAGAAGAGGGGGTGATAATGACATTTTGGCACAGTTTCTTATTTTACTGAATAGTGCATTATCCTTGTGTAACAGTAATAGTGAAGTGTAAATATAAAGTTTTTTAGTTTACTGCCAACACTGGCAGCTGGATAATGGCAAGTTGTTGTGGGTTCATCCATTATATTTATTGGTGTTCATACAAAAAAAAAAGCAAAGAAATAATCAACTACTATTCAATTAATCAATTATTATTATTATTATTATTGTATTACAACATTTTGTTATAATATTTCCATATTTCATCAGATGGTCTCACAATACCCATCAAAAACCTATACAAGCATGATGTTAGAATGGAAAATGAGGAAATGATAAATACTGCAATATTTAAATGTGATTCAACAAAGTTTGTTATCCATGATGAGGAGTACACACCTGTGTAGATTTTAATGCCCTTCCACCCCCAAGGGGCCCAGTACCGGCCCCTGGAAGAGCAAAAAAAATGCACATTTCAAATGGCTGTAACTCAAAGTCCGGTTAGCGTATCAAAGAGAATCAACAGGACAACTGCTTATGCTATGATTACTAAATAATGTTGGGCACAGTTTTCAGACATACATGGAAAGCTGGCATAAAGGTTTTTTAATAGTGATTACAGTAAAATATTAAATTTCAGCCTGTCCCTCATATATGTAATAAATGTTTGCACAATAAACATATTTAGATATCGAGTTGTCCATTAAAGATCTTATTATTTTAACATTTATCATTTCTTTACTAAACGTTTTAAACTACATTACCCATATGTCTCTGTCATTCTATCAATGAACGGGAAACATGGCGCTGTAGTTCATTGAGAAGCTAGGGTTAGGGTTGGGATCTCGGTAAAGGAGTAATTTCTCACAACATGGAAACACTTTATAGTTAACTTAATGTATGAGTAACGTAATATTCACACTAAAACAAACTTTGTAAGATAAAGCGCCGTTTTATATGGGTTGAAAGGTAGTCCAATCACAGCGAGTTCTGCGATAGAGTCACAGCCAATCACAACACAGCTGAACAGATGCGTCACGCTTACTTGTCCATTTATGGTAAATGACGACAGATCTCCTTCGGTTCCGGCTGACGAGAAAGATTCCTTAAATATATAATTAATCTAATTAAATATAATAAAAATCACATTTTACAACGAAAGACTCCTTTGTGTTTTAAACTGATGCATAAATATATTTGAAAGAGATATAATTGCATCTACTAAAGTGCTTCTAACATTTACAGTAGATATGTAGTATATTAAAGGTATACATTTAATCACTTATTTATACCATTCTTCACCATTTGAACTCTTGGAATTAAAATAAATATAAATAAAAGCATAATGAATGTACTCGATTTTGTAATCATATTCCAATATTTAGTGTCAAAGACAAATGTAGTCCCCAAACTACTGCACAACAGTATAAAAATCAGTTAATTGTGAGAAAAAAATATATCCAGTTACAGAGGCAATCTATTATAGTGAAATATAACTACACAAATCGATATGAAGTATTATTTTTACAAACCAAGAGATGAGATAAAATTCCATGTGAAAATGTTTCTTTAAAGAATAGGGGGAAAAAATAACATTTTACATTCTCAACTTTAATACAATACAATATTGTGTTTATTGTTCACTTTTACTGTAACTAAATGAAAGGCAAATTCAAATAGTTAATGCATTTTATAAATGTTAAATATTTTCAGCAATAAATGCTTCTATAAAATACATTCATGGGTATGTTACATTTACATTATCCAGGTACTGATATAATGATACCATAGATGTAGTTAAGGTGGACATTTACTATAGTGACACTGTAATAAAAGGTTTAATGAAACAAAATGCAAGACATTTTCAAGTCCATCTAAATGAAGAGGTAACAAACTCACAGAATAATGTCCAGAATGTCAATGTGTCATTTCTGTAATACTCTATATCAGCACCAAACAGAATTAAATAAATATTGATTGTTCTCAGAGGGTTTTCCTGAACACTCTCACTAACTTCAATTGTTCGGACAAACACCTGCTATACACACATGCAGAAATACATATTTGACTATAGTCGCAGCATTACTAGAACTTTTACCAAAACTCCGGATGAGCACTGGTGCTTTCTTTGATAAAGGCAAGAATATGGAAAAAGATAAATTACTATTTTCAATATTGGTTCTGCACGTTTCAAGGAGATCATAAGGAGGAGTCCACGTGAAGACTTTTAAAAACTGTGACAGAGTGAAGGGTGCACCTCCCCGGACACACCCTAAGCATGACCAAACACAACAACCCCAAAGACAGATATGAAGTGGACACCACCAGGAGAATGCAGGGGAAGACATGGAAACGAAGGCCTGAAATGTCGGTGTCCCATGGGAAGATGTGGAGAATGTGGTCACAGATTGGATACGTTGGAGGACACTTGTTACCCCAATGTGCCCAGCACAGCACTTGATGATGTGTTTTCATACAACCGTAGGATTTCCTTCTGTAAAGAGTGTTGCACAATTAAATGTTAAATGCATTTATGTAATAAGTTCACTGATGTGTGGGCATTTCCATGATTAAAAGTATAGCAAGCTATATTCATATTTTAAAAAATAAAAAATAAAAATAAATAATAACATGTTTCACATGCAAGCAGGACATTATCAGCAGTGTAAATGATCATGACAAAATAATTGAATATCTGATGTCATGTGACAAGTCAAATGATAATTTCCACTCTTGCAAACAGAGGTAGTTATGAGGTGCGGAGACATCATGTATCATTGGAACATTTTGGGCCCAATCTGTAATCATTTTAAAGAATTCAATGGAATTAATATAAACTTTTATGTGTGGGACGTCCAACTGTCCAAGAAGGGGCACAACTGATTTACAAATAAGGTGATAAATATGTACAGGATTTGACTTTAATTTTAATTTACTGTGAGACTATTTAACAAATGCTTGATAAAATGTTTGATAAAGGGTTAAAAGCAACACATACATACCATTGCAATTATTTGCCTTTGCAGCTTTCTGTCTCCTTCATCCATTTCCAAAAGGCCCTTTTTGTCTTTTCAGCTAAAACAAGAGAAAAGAAAATATCATTATTTATAATATATAGGTTTATATATAAATATATAGGAAAGAAGTTCTTATTGACCTTACAGTTTTTGGATTTAACATTATTAGGCATTAAAAGCATGATAAGTGTTGTGGTTACTCTGTATTTACAACAAAAATCACATTAAAACTACCAATACTGTGGTAAAAAGCATGGTAAGTGTTGTTTTTTTACCGTGCTTCTACAACAAATACCATTTTGAAACTACACTTGTACTACTTTGAACCTGATGAATATGTTATATATTGTGCAATATATTGCACGTCACGTGACAGTGTTTAATCACCCTAGTTTAGTATTTAATAGAAAGCAATGAAAAGCAAAACCTCAGCGGAGGTGACAGATATAATGCAGTGACTGAACATGAGGGAGCTAACGTTAATCTGATTAATATCTGCAAACAGAAAAACATTATATCAAACATTAGAACAGCGTATTTACGACTACTTACCAACATCCAGCACACGCGAACTGATGCCAAATATCGCGATGTGTTCTGAAGGAGACTTCTTCAGCGTGAGAACGGTCAGGAGTGAGAACGGGTTGACATTCACTGAGTGAATATTATGAAAACCTTATGAAAACCTTTGCGGGGACTTTGATATCAGATTGCGAGCGGTTTTAAACATCAAAAACCAGTTGGAGGGCCAGATAAAAATTATCTGGGTGCCGCCATTTGACTCCCCCTGGCATAAATAATATTTTGTAGCCCGATCAGAAAAAAGGGAGTAAATAATTAAAACAAAATGAACAGCATTAGCTGCTACGTGTGAAAAGAAACCTGCTTTGGATGTATTATGTTCAGGACAAACGTAATAGCACTGCAATAAATTGGCTTTATTAGGTTAAGGACCAACGTAATAGCACTGCTTATATGTTGGCATGTAACGTAATTGCGATTTGCAAAATAGTTTCCTCAGAACGTATTTCATGGGATACAGGGTTGTCAAAACTATCAAGGTCCAGAAAGGAGGTAAACATTGTTGAAACAGTTGACATGTCTGCAGTGATTCAACCTTGACTTTATTAAACAATCTCTTCTCTTTACTGTCATTATCCTTAAGCAGGTGATGCAGTAAGCACAGTGAAGGTTTTCGTGTTTACATCCGAATGCCGACTCAGTATTGGCCAAAGATGATCATGTGAGCAGCAAGACGCATTCGAGTAGTGGACCATCAGGGAAGTTAAGGTTTTGCAGCAATTTTACAGTGCTGGTCATATAATTAGAATATCATCAAAAATTTGATTTATTTCACTAATTCCATTCAAAAAGTGAAACTTCATTACACACAGACTGATATATTTCAAATGTTTATTTCTTTTAATGTTGATGATTATAACTGACAACTAAGGAAAATCTCAAATTAAAAAATTAGAATATTGTGAAAAGGTTCAATATTGAAGACACCTGGTGCCACATTCTAATCAGCTAATTAACTCAAAACACCTGCAAAGGCCTATAAATGGTCTCTCAGTCTTGTTCTGTAGGCTACACAATCATGGGGAAGACTGCTGACTTGACAGTTGTCCAAAAGACGACCATTGACACCTTGCACAAGGAGAGCAAGACACAAAAGGTCATTGCAAAAGAGGCTGGCTGTACTAGAGCTCTGTGTCCAAGCACATTAATAGAGAGGCGAAGGGAAGGAAAAGATTTGGCAGAAAAAAAGTGTACAAGCAATAGGGATAACTGCACCCTGGAGAGGATTGTGAAACAAAACCCATTCAAAAATGTGGGGGAGATTCAGAAAGAGTGGACTGCAGCTGGAGTCAGTGCTTCAAGAACCCACTACGCACAGACGTATGCAAGACATGGGTTTCAGCTGTCGTATTCCTTGTCTCAAGCCACTCTTGAACAACAGACAGCGTCATAAGCGTCACGCCTGGGCAGTCGCCTGGTCAGTCAGTGATGGTTTGGGGTGCCATTTCATCTGCTGGTGTTGGTCCACTGTGTTTTCTGAGGTCCAAGGTCAATGCAGCCGTATACCAGGAAATTTTAGAGCACTTCATGCTTCCTGCTGCTGACCAACTTTATGGAGATGCAGATTTCATTTTCCAACAGGACTTGGCACCTGCACATAGTGCCAAAGCTACCAGTACCTGGTAAAGAACCATGGTATCCCTGTTTCGTATGTCCA
>JAOTNS010003001.1:0-15456 GCA_028476615.1 Culter alburnus
CAGGGGTGTAAAGCACGTCACCCTGGGAATCTAGAGCAGTGGAGATTTCTCGGGAGTGAACAATCACGTTCTCTGTATGGCATCAGATGGGGGTCTGGGTTTGCGGTGCAGGGAGAACGGTACTTGCTTGACTGATGTGCCAAATGTAAAGTTGGTGGGGAGGGGGGAATTACGGTTGTGGGGTTGTTTTCAGGGGTTGGGAATTGGCCCCTTAGTTCCAGTGGAAGGAACTCTTTAATGCTTAGCAACCAAGACATTTGGACAATTTCATGATCCCAACTTTGTTGGGAACAGTTTGGGGATGGCCCCTTCCTGTTCCAACATGACTGCACACCAGTGCACAAATCAAAGTCCATAAAGACATGGATGAGCGAGTTTGGTGTGGAGGAACGTGACTGGTGGACCCCCACCTTTGGGATGAATTAGAGCGGAGACTGCGAGCCAGGCCTTCTCGTTCAACATCAGTGCCTGACCTCCAAATGCACTTCTCGAAGAATGGTCAAAAATTTCCATAAACACCCTCCTAAACCTTGTGGAAAGCCATCTCTAAAGAATTAAAGCTGTTATAGCTGCAAAGGGTAGGTCAACTCCATATTAAACCCTACGGATTAATAAAGGGATGTCATTAAAGTTCATGTACAGACATTCCAAAACTTTTGGCAATATAGTGTATTTTAGGCTGAGCAGGATGGCATCCGCTGCAAAGTAGACCCATTACCTGTGTGACTCGTCAGAACTTCCATTGATGGGAATCTGCCAGTCTCTGATCTACTGAGAGCCAAACTATGTGTGAATGTTGACATAGCCTTAGTTTTTGTGACCAGGTTCTGTTTATACCATTTAGGGAGAAATATTATCTCCATAGCCGGGGTAAATTCCTGTATAGTCTTTAGGTGCTTTTGTTTTAGTGTCATTTCTAAGACTGTATAAGGTCAACACCTTTAAGGACTGCCCCTGAATGCCTATAAAATACAATGTACAGCTCCCTTACTCCGACTTGATGACTGCAGCGACCAGCAGCATATTCTTAATTAAGAAACCTGCTAAAGATACAACCAAGTATCCTGGTCTTCAATTTTGAGTTTCCTACAACATAAACAGTGGCTACGATATTCTTCTGCAAGCTCCAAGCTTCCCCCATAATGATACTATGTAGAGAAGTATGAGAGAAATAAAGGGAAGAAATGGGGAGACGGAGGGATGCCGGAAGAATTGTTGCTGCGATGGCGCAATGACTTCTGCTTATATACATTCGTAATGATGATCGACAGGACTGGCTCCTCCAGAATCTATGTTTATAACTTCATATAATTACATTATTTTAAACTCACTTTTCTGACTTCTGCTGAGTGTTTGACGTCTTGAATCTTCTTGATTCTGTCCTGGATCATCTGCTGCACATCTTTCTGTGTCTCATCAGTTGAGTCTATAGACACAGAACAACACAATATATTTTCATAACTGATTCTTTATATGAAAGGCATGTGATTCTCATGATAAGAGTCTTTTAAAATCAGTTTTGTCAGTAACTTCTACCTTCTTCTCTTCACCTCTTCCTCTGCTATAGGAACAGTGTTGTGGTTCTTGTGATCTCTCCTTCAGTGCAGGACAGACACACACATGTCTGACATCTCTAAGAACAGCTCCAGAGGTCTCTCATGTTTTCTGACATATATAGTCTCCAGATTCCTCACAGGATTGATCAGTTTGGTTTTCTTTAAACCTGCCACTCTCAAATGAGGCTCCAGGTGAGTTTGCACAGTAAGAGCTCTGACACACCAGACACGACTTCAGGGCTTTCAGCTTTCTTTTTCACTCACAGACCAGAACTTCAGGTTTTTCAGACTTTTCTTTTTATAGTGATCTAAGGGAGTTTACTTTCGGTCTGTTTTATTTTTCTTTACAGGTATGGAATCAGTTTTCAGTTGGCTGTTTGCCCAGCACTTATCAGACAGATCTTGCAGAAGTTGTGTCCACATGGAGTGCTGACTGGATCAGTGAACACGTCCAGACATATCGAGCACTGAAGCTCCTCAGTCAGTGGGATCTGCTGGAGGATGGACATCACTGGACAGAGAAATTAAGAAGATAAATCCCTAGTCTAAGGTTTGAAATCACTTGAAAACCGAATTCAACTTTCTTAAGATTTTAGAGACATTTTGTTTGAAGGGCTGTGTGAAATTATTGAAATTATGATAATGAAGATGATTTTATTGTATAGATGAGTTAAAGCAGACAGAGAAGGAAAAGAAATTAACAGTTTAAAAAGATTCACCTCATGAAGTTGGTTGAATGTAAAGGCAACTTTGGAAGAAATCAAACCGCAGCCAGCGAGCCATGTGGGGCCCAAAGGGTTTGAACCTGGGCTATCTAACTGGGACCAGCCAGTTTTGCACCCAGTTTCCATGTAGGCCCCACATGGATTTGCCCAGATGAAATGAACACTGCTTAGTGGGCACACTCAGGCTGTTTAATGTAACACTTAATCAGTGTTGGAGGTAATGAGATAATTAAGTGTTGAATAATGATTTGTATTAGTGAAGAACACCTGCTGTTAACAAGCATAATCACTGAAGGAAGAAGAAACACAAGAACTACTTCCAGCCACATCCTTGGATGAAAAATCAATGAAGATAAAATACATTACATCTCTCAAGATCTGATTAAACAACTCCACAAACAACATTAGCTTCACTTATTACTACCGCACCTGACTTTCTTTCTGTCAGACATTACAGAAGTTCGTATTAAGAATTAGAAGGCTTAGAGTTGATTACTTATTTGAAAGTAATAGTTTGATTTGATGTTACCATTGTGGCGATCAGTGTGTGCTTTAGTCAGGCTCTTGACTTTTTAACATTATTTTTTCTGACAGCTGTGTCTGTTTGTATGGGGGGGGTCGAGAAACAGCAAGAGAAAATTATATCGATGATAGAAGCATATTATGGCTTATATACTCATTAGATATTCTGGCCTTAAAGGATGTGTTTTATACAGGTAGTTTATACGGGTAGTATGTTATTAATTTACGGGTAGTTTATACGGGTAGTATGTATATTAATTCGGTTTTATTGTTATGATTCTACGCAAGAGAATAATAGAATTTAATCAGCAACATCAAACGATTTTATCACACCATTTACATATTTGGGCTCTGTGAGTTTTACTCGCACACAGACATCAAGAATCAGACATATGAATCTCAACAATGGTGACATGCTTCAATGGTGCAATGCATTCTGAGTGCATCATACGAAACTTATCCATGGCTTCCCAGAATGCATTGCACCATTGAAGCATGTCACCATTGTTGAGATTCATATGCTGATTCTTGATGTCTTGTGCGAGTAAATTCACAGGAGCCCAAAATAGTAAATGGGTGTTATAAATCGTTTGATGATTCTGATTAAATTCTATTATTCTCTTGCTGTGAATCATAACAATAAAACAGAATTAATAACATAGTACCCGTATAAAACCCCACATAATATCAATGAGTTAAGCCAATATATGATGATATATTCTTTATCATCAATCAGTTACAGCATCTATTATATTTTCTCTGCTTGTTCTCGCCATAACAAACTAGACACAGCTGTCAAGAGAAAAACTAATGTTAAAAAAGTCAAGAGCCTGATAAAGCACACACTGATCGCCACAATGGTACATCAAATCAAACTATTACCTTTCAATAAGTAATCAACATCTAAGCCTCTTCTTAATTTCTTAATACGAACTTCTGTAGATGTCTGACAGAAATAAAGTCAGTCTGGTTAGTAATAAGTGAAGCTAATGTTGTTTTGTGGAGTTGTTTAATCAGATCTTGAGAGATGTAATGTATTTTATCTTCAGTGATTTCATCAAGGCTGTGGCTGGAAGTAGTTCTGTGTTTCTCTTTCCTTCAGTGATTATGCTTGTTAACAGCAGGTGTTCTTCACTAATACAAAATCATTATTCAATCACTTAATTATCTCATTACCTCCAACACTGATTAAGTGTTACATTAAACAGCCTGTAGTGTGCACACTAAGCAGTGTTCATTTCATCTGGGCAAATCCATGTGGGGCCTACATGGAAACTGGGTGCAAAACTGGCTGGGTCCCAGTTAGATAGCCCAGGTCAAACCCATTTGGGCCCCACATGGCTCTGCTGGCTGGGGAAATATGAATTCTCAAATATATAAGGGTTCATGTACAAGCTGGTCATTACTGAAAAATGAACTCAGATCAGCTGATCAGTATCCTAATGTGAAGTAATACTGTACATTTTAAATATCACCATATGAGAATAGTTAAAGTCATTCATGCACTAATTCATTCTTTTCTGGTTTATTGACTTACATGGAGGAACATTTTCATTACTCTTTCTCCTGGTTTTTCTCACTTTTGTTGATGTTGTTGAAGAATCTGCCATTCTCTCCTGTTCTGAAAAAAAAAAAAAAAAAAAAAAAATCATGACCATTAATACATATTTATTAAAGTGTTTTTAAAATCTCATTGATAGTGAGAGAAACACAATCACTCCTCATACAGTGAATGACTCAAACTCAACTGAACAATCTGAACTTTGACCTGCTGTTTAGATCAGAAACAAGGACAAAGTAGGTCATAAATGTAGTTTGTATGACTAAGAATAGTTTTAATGAATATAAATGTGATTTTATATTTTGTGTTCAGTCTGTCTGCAGCTCATTTACTTCCTGTTTCTTTAGTCTTTATATATGTGACAAAATGACAGAAACACCAAACTTTACACCAATTAAAAGACATACTTTTAATACAATTCTGATATAATTTCAGTGCAGTAAACAACTAAAGTAGTTGAGTATTTGACATGATTAAACCTGATTCAGTTCAACTCATTCCAGTTCAACATAAACTCTACTAAACCAGATCACTTCCATTAGAAACCTGTTCAGCTCAATCTCTCTTATATTTCTATCATTACCTGTGAGGATCAGATGTGTCCACAAGACTCTCTGAACGGCTCAATAAATATTCTGTTTTGTTTAAAGAGGTTGATCGCGTTTCAGGTGTTCATATTGTTGTTGATCAAGTTACTTTCACTTTCTCTGATCTCTCTGAACTCCAGTGATGTCAGAGCTCCTCCTGTATGTACACATTTACATTTGTCTCTGTATTCAGTGTGTTGAGTTCATGTGTGTCTGTTTGTATTGGGACTGATGTTTCTATCAGATTAATCTCAGTGTTTGTATATGTAGCCTATACAATTGGAGCAAAGAAGAAATACTGTATTCATTTCTAAATGTCTTTTGTGATCCACAGAAGAAAGTCATTTGGGTTCAGAACGACATGATGAGTAAATGACAGAATGCTGCTCTTCCTTTAAAACATCTTCAGTCTTTTCAAACATAATTGATGTTGAATCCCTGTGTTTGTCAGAATGATTCCTCTGTTGATCTGTCGGGAGAAAATAGTTTGACACACTTGAACTGTTAGTATGTAGAAGCTCAAACTAATGTAATGACCTCAGAGAATATTTATTTAATTTGTTTCATGTCTTTGTTTATTGTAGGTAATTTGCACAAATAATTTAATGTAAAGGGGATAATCATAGACTGTAAAAAAGGAAGGTGTGTAGATCTGTCTTGGAGCAGGTGATCATGTGTTGGTGAGGAACCTGTCAGAAAGAGGCGGCCCAGGAAAACTGTGAGTGTACTGGGAAAAGCAAATGTATGTGGAGAAAGAAAGGAGATGAAAACCCACCGGATCTGGAGGAGCATCCAGAAGAGTCTGATGAAGAGGTGCTGGGAGATCTTCAAGAGGAGCAGGAGCTTGAAGAAGGATCCGTAAAGCCGAGCATGAAGAAGGTTACTTGGCATCAGAATCTATGAGGAGAACTTCTGGCAGAAACAGGCGATCTAGGACTCATGTAAGGCTACAGTCGTAATAATGCTATTCAGCAGAATTATAGTTTGGTCAGTTTAAGGTATAGTTAGAAGGCTGGATGAAGCACTAAGAGATTAATGCAGTGCTGAAGAGACATTTAAAATGTGTCAATACATTGTAGGATGATCTGGAGGTCCACCAGCGAGACAAAAGACAAGACACTCTCAACACACATCAAGACTGAAAGTTAGATGATGGTAGTGATGTCACAGTTGTACAGAAGTAGAAGATACTGATAGTATTGTTAAGCTGTGAGAAAACATGTACATTACACTGTTATTGGAACTTGTGTTATAAATATTTACCCAGAGACAGTAAAAATATATATTTTGTAACTTTTTTTTTTTTAGTGGAGGATGGTTTAATGACCCCAAAGAAGCTCCAGCGTGCAGCGTAACACTGGTTACTATATTTAGATTTTCATGTTAAGATTTTACAGGCAGTTTTACTTTGTAGAGATGGGAAAAAATGTCATAAAATGAAATGGAAAAAAATTATTTATTGAACAGGCATTAAAATTTTACATTAAAATATGTAATTTTAGTTTATAGATTTTAAAAACAAAACAAAAAATAGCAGTACATACATGTTTTCAGATTTAATTATTAAAATCATAACTTTCATCTCATATTTCATATTGGGAGTATAAATTCATTTATTGTGATTGACAGGCGTGATGATCAGTGGAGTTGAGTTTTTACCTCCATTATTAATACATGGGTTAAAATATGGATAGAGTTTCCCAGTGAAAGACTGACCAGTGTAAGAGTAGATATGAGAGCTGGACTCCACATCATAAAAGGAGACCAGACCCTCCTCATAATTCACAAACACACCGACCCGCTGCGGCTTCACTCTCAGACACAGAGAGACACGAGAATCAGCAAAGGCCAAATATTCATTCCCATTCCTCAGAGCCACAGTCCAGAATCCATTACTGGGTCTCAGTGTGATCGATCCCTTCCTGTCAATGAATTCACTGGCCACTCCTAAAGTCCAGTCAGTCTTTCCCTTCACCTGCACCTCAAAATAAAATCTCCCTGAGGAGAATCCCTTCTTTCCCAGGACAATTCCATACCTATCAAATCTCTCTGGTTTGTCTGGCCGTTTCTGCCAAATGTCTCCATGTCTCACTTGTTTTCCATCATCAGACAGGATGAGTTGAGGATGAGCTGTATCAGGATCCAGAGTCACATCCACTGAGAAAACAGAAAATATGAATCACAACTTAATACAGGCATTTTGTGATGATGTTTTTAATATTTTAATCAGTGTTTAATCATCCTGTAGGTCAGTAATGAAGCTGTGAGTGTATGAATGTAATCTAGTGTAGTTCAGACACACACTGTACCTTCATACTGCTGCATCCTCTTCAGATCTGTAGAGACTAATGACAATAAAACATCATCAGATCTTTGTTTGTTTGTTTGTTTGTTTGTTTGTTTATAATTTAACGCCATGTGAGCTACCTCAGCTATATTCATGGTAAGAACAAGATTTTTTTTAAATACAAACCCGATTCCAAAAAAGTTGGGACACTGTACAAATTGTGAATAAAAAAGGAATGCAATAATTTACAACTGTCATAAACTTATATTTTATTCACAATAGAATATAGATAACATATCAAATGTTGAAAGTGAGACATTTTGAAATGCCATGCCAAATATTGGCTCATTTTGGATTTCATGAGAGCTACACATTCCAAAAAAGTTGGGACAGGTAGCAATAAGAGGCCGGAAAAGTTAAATGTACATATAAGGAACAGCTGGAGGACCATTTGCAACTTATTAGGTCAATTGGTAACATGATTGGGTATAAAAGAGCCTCTCAGAGTGGCAGTGTCTCTCAGTCAAGATGGGCAGAGGATCACCAATTCCCCCAATGCTGCGGCGAAAATAGTGGAGCAATATCAGAAAGGAGCTTTGGCAAAGGAAGTTATCATCATCTACAGTGCATAATATCATCCAAAGATTCAGAGAATCTGGAACAATCTCTGTGCGTAAGGGTCAAGGCCGGAAAACCATACTGGATGCCCGTGATCTTCGGGCCCTCAGACGGCACTGCATCACATACAGGAATGCTACTGTAATGGAAATCACAACATGGGCTCAGGAATACTTCCAGAAAACATTGTCGGTGAACACAATCCACCGTGCCATTCGCCGTTGCCGGCTAAAACTCTATAGGTCAAAAAAGAAGCCATATCTAAACATGATCCAGAAACGCAGGCATTTTCTCTGGGCCAAGGCTCATTTAAAATGGACTGTGGCAAAGTGGAAAACTGTTCTGTGGTCAGACGAATCAAAATTTGAAGTTCTTTTTGGAAAACTGGGACGCAATGTCATCCGGACTAAAGAGGACAAGGACAACCCAAGTTGTTATCAGCGCTCAGTTCAGAAGCCTGCATCTCTGATGGTATGGGGTTGCATGAGTGCGTGTGGCATGGGCAGCTTACACATCTGGAAAGGCACCATCAATGCTGAAAGGTATATCCAAGATCTAGAACAACATATGCTTCCATCCAGACATCATCTCTTTCAGGGAAGACCTTGCATTTTCCAACATTACAATGCCAGACCACATACTGCATCAATTACAACATCACGGCTGCGTAGAAGAAGGATCCAGGTACTGAAATGGCCAGCCTGCAGTCCAGATCTTTCACCCATAGAAAACAACATTCCTATTCCTAAACTTGAGCAACTTGTCTCCTCAGTCCCCAGACGTTTGCAGACTATTATAAAAAGAAGAGGGGATGGCACACAGTGGTAAACATGGCCTTGTCCCAACTTTTTTGAGATGTGTTGATGCCATGAAATTTAAAATCAACTTATTTTTCCCTTAAAATGATACATTTTCTCAGTTTAAACATTTGATATGTCATCTATGTTGTATTCTGAATAAAATATTGAAATTTGAAACTTCCACATCATTGCATTCTGTTTTTATTCACAATTTGTACAGTGTCCCAACTTTTTTGGAATCGGGTTTGTATATATAAAGGAAGGTTTTTAAATTTGATCTAAGATAAAAATTCTAAAACCAAATCAGGCCTTACTTCATTAAGCACCTTTTCATAAAAGTCAACAGAAAAATAAAGGAAATGGATTCTGGCACAAGGGACAAAAATTAAGCGTCAGCGTTAGTTCAGGCAGGCCTTGTAGTCAAGCTCCGCTATCAGCTGATTCTCAAATTCCAACCCCACCCATATCAGCTGATCCAATTTCTATGGACTCCATTGGCAACTCTAAAATAAGGCGCGTTACTTAAACGCAGCTTCCGTCTCTCTGCCTGCTTGGCTGCTTCCACTGCACGCTGCTTGCAACCCACCTCCTCCCCAGCTCCTCCTTAAACTTGTGTATAACTTAATCAGTGTCATTCTGTTGTCATTGATGCATGCTCTGTTCTCAATAGGGGGATTTTCTGCTGCTCTCCCAGTTAAAAAATTGGAGGTTGTCCCCAGAAGCTGCTGCTGTTCCCGGTCTTGGCTTTCATGGAGCTCATGAAAGGATGGGGAATTTAGAACTGAGCCATACCGCCAAATTGTAACTTTAGCAAATATGCCAATAAAAAATTGACTAAATTTTGTCTCTTGTAATTTTTGACTTAAGTGGTCCTGACTGAAATGAGGATCTTTACCCATTAACAGAAACATATGGGTTAGTCTGGAGTGCCCTATTCGACAGCGTGTGTAAATAATATGATACCAGCAATTTTCAAACTGGACACAACATTTTGCACCAACCACAGGATTGAAGTTTGTTTATAATAAGTCTGAGTGAAGGTGGAATTAGGCATTTTTTAAGCTCTGAAAATGAAGCTTCTTTAGCCACTGTTCATTCCCTATAAAACCACAATGCCCTGGTACCCAACAAAAATGGCTTTAAAATTCTGTGCCTCCAAGGACTGCAAACTATTTAAAATTTCCACAAAAGCTGGGTGTTCAAATTTGGAAGATGCCAGTCTGAGTCTGAAAAATTTTTTGAGTCTGTCATTAATAGCAAATTTCGCTGCTGAGAAGATTTAATATGCTGCAATGCCAAAATGATAGCATTGGCTTCTGTAGTGAAAATATAATTATAATGAGGAATCTGTCCTCCACTTTTCTGATGATTGACCAATTGACCACAAAGCCAGGTGAAACATATGCTTCAGTCTTTTCTGTATAAATTGGGATATATGATGGAAAACTTTCTCTGATACTTAACAATTGTTTGTTGTCATCAGATTGTTGACATGTTTTATGTGTGGAATTATAATAATATAAAAAACAAAAATTTGTAATCATAAATGTTCATCTTAAACTAGCACTCTTCTTTTCTTCTCTATTAGAATTCCAGCAGTGTAGACACTGCTAAATGTATTACTGCCCTCCACAGGTCAAAGTATGAACTAATTATTATATTCTTGCACTAGCATATTGTATATGAGAATTTAGTTCAAACTTTGACCTGTGGAGGGAATTCTAATAGAGAAGAATGAGAGATGAGAGTTAGTTGAAGATAGCATTTATGGTTAAATGTATATATATATATATATATAGATATATATATATATATATATATATTTTATTATTTATTTATTTTAGAAAATTAACAATGGTTTCACTAGATAAGACCCTTATTCCTCGTCTTGGATCGTGTAGAACATTTTGAAGCTGCACTGAAACTATAATGTTCACCTTCAACCGTTTGGGGCCAATTAAAGTCACTATGGAGAAAAATCCTGGAATGTTTTCATCAAAAACTTTAATTTCTTTTCGACTGAAAAAAGAAGGAAATGGACATCTTGGATGACATGGGGGTGAGTAAATTATCAGGCATTTTTTTTATTCGAAAGTAACCTAATCCTTTAATATTTTAACAGCTATAACTTTACAAATGATTGGTGAAATGTTTTATGCAAGTTATTTTTGTATCTAATATTATTCATCTCAGTTTTGGAGTGGATTAGTGTTGTGGTTATTCAGCAAATACAAATCAACAAACATTAAACTTAAATAAACTTCAAATTAAAGTCCAGCAATCCAAAGCTGTTTGAGCAACAGGTCTGAAATTTGAACCATGATTGCATGTCAAACAGCCAAACTGCTGAAATCACGTGACTTTGGCACTCCAAACAGCAGATTTGACACAAAAGATTCATAACGCTCCGAAGCTTCCTGAAGCAGTGTTTTGAAATCGGCCATCACTATATAAGTCATTATTTAGTTTTTTTTGATGCACAAAAAAATATTCTCATTGCTTTATAATATTAATATTGAACCACTGTACTCACATGAACTGATTTAGATGTGTTTTTAGTACCTTTATGGATCTTGAGAGAGGAAGTGTCATTGCTCCCTATGCAGGCCTCACTGAGCCATCAGATTTTAACAAAAATATCTTAATTTGTGTTCCGAAAATTAACGAAGGTCTTACGGGTGTGGAACAACATGAGGGTGAGTAACAACCATTTTTGGGTGAACTAACCCTTTAAATGAGGCTAGGAGTGTAGAGTAACATTCAAGCTATTTTAAGGTATGAAGACATTTTTTTCACTTTTTCATTTTTTTTTAAATGTCATTTTGGTGATCAAAGATGAGTTTTAAGGGAAAAAAGTAATTTACTACAGGGGGACTTTAAACATTCACAAAACTTAGATGAGACAGCTGAAAATTTAAAAGTACTTTTAAAAGTAAATTCTGCAACATGGCTGATATTTAAAGATGATAAATATCTGTATAGTGTATTTGATATTGACATACCATTTAGTGTGAGTTTCTCCTGTAGAGTGTCCTGCAGTTGAGTCAGAGCTCTCCTCACAGTCTCCAGACTCTCATCAGTCTTCACACTGATCTCAGACCAGTTCCTGGTGTTTCTAGAGCTGCACAGGTATGAGTAAATCTACAGCAGGAGAGAGGAGAAATCCTTCAGCATGGGGAGTGTTTCTAGTGTCTCTTACGACAAAGAAGTATACTTGAAGTTCATTTTAGGAAGTATACTTAAATAATGTTCAAGGTGCCCTAGAACCTTTTTCACAAGATGTAATATAAGTCTAAGGTGTCCCCTGAATGTGTCTATGAAGTTTCAGCTCAAAATACCCCATAGATTTTTTTATTATTCAACTTTTTAACTGCCTATTTTGGGGAATAAATAAAAATGCGCAGATTCTGTGCGTGTCCCCTTTAAATGCTCGTGCTCCCCGCCCCCAAGCTCGCGACTCTAAAATACGTTGCATAAACAAAGTTCACACAGCTAATATAACCCTCAAAATGGATCTTTACAAAGTGTTTGTCATGCAGCATATCAGATCATGTAAGTATAGTATTTTTTTGGATGTTTACATTTGATTCTGAATGAGTTTGATAGTAGTCTATGCTCTGGCTAATGTGGCTAAAGCTAACATTACACACTGTTGGAAAGATTTATAAAGAATGAAGTTGTGTTTATGAATTATACAGACTGCAAGTGTTTAATAATGAAAATAACGACATATATATATACAGTAAGAACAATAATAATACGACAATAATACAGTAAGAAACAATGGTAACTTTAACCACATTTAACAGTACATTATCAACATGCTAATGAAACATTTAGAAAGACAATTTACAAATATCACTAAAAATGTCATGATATCATGGATCATGTCAGTTATTATTGCTCCATCTGCCATTTTTCGCTGTTGTCCTTGCTTGCTTACTTGCATAAAGTCTGTGCTGTGTTGGCTGTGCAGCTCCAGACGTTAATACTGGCTTGTCTAATGCCTTGAACATGGGCTGGCATATGCAAAATTTGGGGGCGTACATATTAATGATCCCGACTGTTGCATCACAGTCTGTGTTATGTTGAGATTCATCTGTTCTTCAGAGGTCTTTTGCTCAAATCAAAATAAGGAGGAGGAAACAATGAGGTCTGAGACTCACTGTATGTCATTTCCATGTACAGAACTCTAATTATTTAACTATGCCGAGGTAAATTCAATTTTCAAATCTAGGGCACCTTTCAAGTATATTTTTAAGTATACTTCATGTAGGAAGTACCGGTATACTAATATCAATAGCCGCGTTTCCATTGCTGGGCCAAAGGCGGGCGTGCTAGTGCGTGCCAGGGCTGGTCGCGTTTCCACTGTCACTTCCGGGGCTTGATCGTGCCTCTTCGGTGCTTCCTCGGTGCCAAAGGCACAGGTTTTTTGGCCCGCTGAAAACCTTGGTCCAAAGCGGGCCAGCTGGGGCTTGAGGCGCGGTCGAGGTGAAAGGCGGAGCTAATCATAGTCAGGTGATGGTCTACACGCTGAAATGGGTTGGGTTGTGTGACGTTTGATCAAGGGAGGTGTGTTTAAGGGCGGCTTTTAGATCAGCGCTGCGGAGCTAGCGGACCGACAGTGGAAACGCAACTTGATTTTGGCCTCGGTGCCTAAGGTCTGTGGCCATAGGCCCAGCCCAGCACGCTGTTAGCCCTGGCTCGCACTGGCCCGACAGTGGAAAAGCGGCTAATGTGTACTAGTAGTAAACTTGTAAGTGTACTATTTCAATACTGGGACTAAATTGGCCCACTTTTAGTATAAAAAAAACTTTAAGTACAGGGGCGCTATGGAGCAGCGTACGAGATAGACATGTTTGACATCTCCTCCACTACCAAGTCGATAAAAATGTAATTTAACATTCTCTAAATTCATTTTAAATGGGATAAACGTTTTGGTCAGAGATCCAGCATTACACTTAAACTCAAAACTCCGCCAATGCCGTCAAAAAAACCGCCTCAGGGCTCTAAATCCTCTCAGCCGCAAACTACTGACAACATGGCGATGGCTGCTCAAGAGGTGGGCCTCGGCCCTGAAGAAAAAGATGTGTCGCTGTTGATAGAGAAGATTTCGGATAAGATTCTTACTACTCTTAACGAAAGATTTGACAAATTGGAAACTACTCTTCAAGCCATACAAACGACGCAACGGGATTTAAGTGAGAGAGTAGAAACGATAGAGGGGCTGGCCAGTGATCATGACACTCGGATCCTTTCACTGGAAACTTCCTTGGACAATCTACGAAAAGAGAACAAGTCACTCAAGTTCAAGATTAACGACCTCGAGGGCCGATCGCGCCGCAACAACATTAGGATTATTGGTATTCCAGAAGGAAGCGAGAAAGGAAGACCGACTGAGTTCGTGGCAGATCTGATAAAGCAACTTTTCGCGGACTTTTCCGACCCCCCGGTCATTGACCGCGCACATAGAGTCCCGCAGCCAAAACCTCCGGAAGGAGCCAAATCACGCGCAATAATTGCTCGGATCCACTACTTTCAGGATAAAGAGCGCATTCTGTGTCTTCGTCAAGGACGTCAGCTTGAGTATCAGGGGTGTAAGGTGCTAATTTTCCCGGACTACACGGCTGAGGTAATAGAACAACGTCGGAGCTTCAGTGAAGTGATGAGATCGTTAAGGGAGCTTAAGGTGGGTCACACTCTGCGCTTCCCCGCCAAGCTTTGCATTAGCCATAATGGAAATACCAAAATGTTTGTATCCCCGGCGGATGCAAAGTTGTATGTGGAGAAAGAACTGAGGCAAAGCGTTGAGATTGTCCAGGAATAAACTCTGATGTATCAGACTATGGAGCATATATAGAGACTGTAAGTGCATATTGTTCTCTTGTTGTGTTAGACTTGGTTGTGGAGTTGTATTTTTTGTTCTACATACACTGTAAAAAAAGTCAGTAAAATATACAGCAAAACACCGTCAAATTCCAACGGTAATGGAGCGTAAAACCAAAAACTTCCTTTTACTGTATTAAATAGATTGAATAACCGTTAATTGTGAGATGGATAAAACTTGTTTTTTACTGTAATAAAATGTTGAAATTATAAATATTTTCTGTGAAAACAAATAAATATGCATACATTTTACAATTAAATATTGTAATGTTGAAAATGTCTAAAAACCTTAGATTTTATGGTATTATTTGAGTAAAACTACATCTTTTGGGGTTGTGCACATTGGAATTCACAGTATAAATGTAAGCAAACAAAAACATTTCATTTTTACAGAAGCAAGATGTTAAAAATCCCACTAAACACTGGACGTCAGATAGACGTGCAGATCACGTCTATATTAGGTCCGTCGGTCCATGACCATTTCTGAACATCTATTCAACGTCCAAACTACACAGTTAAAAAAAAACTGTCAAATTTACGGTAAAATACCGGCAGCTGTGGTTGCCAGGAATATACCGTGAAAAAAATGTGGAATCTGTAAAAGACAATACGGTATACTGGTTTTGTAACCCTAAATTTTACAGTAGACAACGTATTTTTTTTACCAAAATCATGGTAGAAAAAACAAATATATTTGTCAATTATACAGGTCCACTATTTGGACGTCCAACCAGACCCAGCTTGGACGTCATCTTGACGTTCAACATTTGACCTTTGAACGGAGTAATTTTTTTGGACGTTATTTGGACGTCAATAACAGATGCAGGAAATTGACATGATTAATATGTAATATTGTTTTATAGGGCCTATCAACATGATTAATACATGAAGAGTTCAGATGCAAAAGCCTCTAA
>JAOTNS010003002.1:0-26832 GCA_028476615.1 Culter alburnus
TTGGCATGGTTCCAATCTTACTTATCTGACCGTTATCAGGTCTGTAGTAGTTAATGAAGAGATGTCGTATCGATCACAAGTTCATATGGAGTACCACAAGGCTCAGTACTAGGACCCGTGCTTTTCACTCTGTACATGCTGCCCTTAGGAGATATAATTAGGAAGCATGGTGTTAGTTTTCACTGCTACGCTGACGATACTCAGCTCTATATTCCTCGCGCCCTGACGAAACCTACAAATTCACAAACTAACAGAATGCATAGCTGACATTAAAAGCTGGATGACAAGAAATTTCTTATTATTAAATTCAGAAAAAACTGATATCCTAATCTTTGGACCAAAAACTTCCTCACGAAAAAAACCTTGAATACTCTCTAACACTTGACGGGTGCTCCATTAAATCTTCGTCCTCAGTTAGGAACCTGGGTGTGCTCTTTGATACCAATCTTTCATTTGAAAGTCATGTTTCTAGTATCTGTAAAACGCGCCTTCTTCCATCTAAAAAAATATATCTAAATTACGGACATGCTCTCAATGACAAATGCGGAACAGTTGGTTCATGCATTCATGACCTCAAGACTAGATTACTGTAACGCTCTACTGGTTGTTTGTTCTGCTCGGCTTTTAAACAGACTACAGTTGGGTCCAAATGCGGCAGCTAGAGTCCTTACTAGAACTAGGAAGTATGACCATATTAGCCCATTCTGTCATCACTGCATTGGCTCCCTATTAAACATCGTATAGATTTTAAAATCTTGCTACTTACTTATAAGCTCTAAATGGTTTAGCTCCCCATATCTAAGCGAGCTCTTGGTGCATTATAGTCCTTCACGTCTATTGCGATCTCAGAATTCAGGCCAGTGATAATACCCAGAATACAAAATCAACTGAAGGCGGCAGATCCTTTTCCTATTTAGTGTCAGGGATCTGTGAGGGAGGACTCAAACGCAGGATGAGTTTTACAGGTTTATTGACAGACTTGGAATATAGAGGGTGAGGAGGTGAACACAGTCCTAATGGTAGGAAGGGGGTGAGACACAAAGACGAGCACGCTGAGGGAACAGCCACTGAGAACAGCCCAGGTAGTAAGCAGGCCGGTGAACATTGGCAAGTGCGCAAAATGAGGCCCAAAGCAGTAGCGGGAGCCGGACAGGATCAACCAGCATAAGTAGCTTGAACCATCAGATACGATCAGGCACAGAACCAGTCTGGCTGCTTGGCGGAGAGATATAGCAGCCACAGGGATCCTCAGTGAGTGTAGGACAGGACAGGGGGAGACCAGAGACACTACCAGGGCTAGACAAGACAGGTGGTTAGATGGTCTGAAACAAAAGGCAACGATGACAAAAATGGATACGAGAATCTTCTACACAAAACACTATGAGCTTAGGTGAACAAAAGACTAGAATACAGGCACGAAGTTTAACGAACTGGCAAAGACATGAGGGAAAGAGTGCACAATATAAAGGAGGCAAAGAACACGAGGAACAGGTGACAACACTTAGACTAACGAGGACTCTACAAGTAAGGGAGCAGGGAACAGGTGAGAACACTAATAACAAACAAGGACTGAACAATGATTAGACCAAAGGGCGTGGTAACAAACAAGGAGGAGGGAACAGAGGAGCACATGGCAGACACAAACACAGACAAAGCCACCACAAATAAACAAAGACAAAACAGACAAGGCTGTCAGGGCAGAACCCTGACATTTAGCACCTAAACTCTGGAACAATCTTCCTAGCATTGTTCGGGAAGCAGACACACTCTGTCAGTTTAAATCTAGACTAAAAACACATCTCTTTGCTCTTGCATACACATAACACATTATCAATACATAAACTTTTTTCAAATCCGTTAAAGGATTGTTACGCTGCAATAATTAGGTCGGCCGGAACCGAGAACATTTCCTATAACACTAGATATACCTGTACATCAGAATAAATGGCATCTACGCTAATATCATGCTCTCTGCTTATCCTGAGGTTTGCCGGGTGCTGGATCCAGGCCGTATCCAGATCAGATGAACCTGTGTCTGGACCTGACTACAACGTAGCCCAGAGACAATGGGCCTACAGATCCAGTTCTGGCTGCATCTATAATTCAGATTTTTAATCTCAGTATCCGCTTACATATATTTATTTATAATCTATTTTTAATCTCTATAATAAAATGTAATTCAGATTTTGATCTCCATATCCATTTACATATATTATATATACTTCCAAGGGTTTTTTTCCCTCCTAGGACTTTTTTCCCAGTGTTAGCACGCTGAGTTTTTCTCCTAGGGGTTTTTTTCCACCCCTGGGAGTCAGCCGACATTGGCTTAATGTAGCACCATCTTGTATATGTTACATATTACCACGCTTGCTTGTACAGCTTATTTTTAACCACTTCTCTTTTTTCTGTTCTAATATGTAAGCTGCTTTGAAACAATTACCAATTGTAAAAGCGCTATATAAATAAATTTGACTTGACTTGACTTGACATGCTGAACCGCTGGTCATAGTATACATCGATGACATTCTATATACTCCACCTCCTTCACTGAGCACGTTCAACACGTCAGAGCAGTCCTCCAACTGACCAGCCAGCACCAATTGTATGCCAAGGCTGAGAAATGCGAATTTCATCAAACTTCCATGTCCTTCCTGGGGTACGTCATTAGTCAAGACGAAGTGGCTATGGATGACGGAAAAGTGAAAGCTGTGCTCGAGTGGCCCAAACCCCGTACGCTAAAGGAGTTACAACGTTTCCTGGGTTTTCGCTAACTTTTATCGACGATTCATTAGAGGCTTCAGCAGCGTGGCCGCACCTCTCACAGCCATGACCAAACGTACATCCACCCGCTTAAGCTGGACACCGGCAGCCGATCAAGCATTCTGTGAGTTAAAAGAACGTTTCACGACAGCACCCATTCTCCGCCATCCTAATCCAGAACTTCCCTTCATTCAGGGTGACCCTGAAAAAATGTATCCATGTGCCTTTTATTCTCGTAAACTGTCTGCTGCTGAACGCAACTACGACGTGGGGGACCGGGAGTTACTCGCCATGAAAGCGGCGTTGGAGGAGTGGCGGCACTGGCTAGAGGGGGCTCAGCATCAATTCACTGTACTTACCGACCATAAAAAACTTAGAGTACCTCCGTGCAGCCAAACGTCTGAATCCAAGACAAGCCAGGTGGGCCATGTTTTTCACACGATTCACTTTAAAGTCACATACAGGCCTGGGTCAAAGAACACTAAAGCTGACGCCTTATCACGACAGACCGTAAGCTCAGAACAACCCATCGCTCCAGAATCTATCATTCCTGAATCTCTACTTGTAGCCCCAGTCCAGTGGGACATAATGACCGAGATCGCACAAGCTAATGAACAATCACCTCCTCCAGCAACTTGCCCAGCCGATCGCACTTATGTTCCAACACCACTACGTAACACAGTACTCCATCATGTTCACAATCTGCCCAGCTCCGGTCATCCAGGTATCACAGCCACACACAACTTGTTACAAAATCACTTCTGGTGGGAGACATGTTATCGGACACCATCCAATTCTACGCAACTGCACTGCCTGTCAGACTTCCAAATCATCCCATCAAGCACCTGCAGGACTACTTCAGCCACTACCCATTCCTCACCGACCCTGGTCTCATATTGCTATAGACTTTGTAACTGACTTACCTCCGTCAAGTCAAGTCAAGTCAAGTCAAGTCAAATTTATTTATATAGCGCTTTTACAATTGGTAATTGTTTCAAAGCAGCTTTACATATTAGAAGCACAGAAAAAAAAGGGAAGTGGTTAAAAATAAGCTGTACAAACAGCGTGGTAATATGTAACATATACAAGATGGTGCTACATTAAGCCAATGTCGGCTGACTCCCAGGGTGGAAAAAAACCCCCTAGGAGAAAAACCCAGCGTGCTAACACTGGGAAAAAAGTCCTAGGAGGGAAAAAACCCCTTGGAAGATATATATAATATATGTAATGGATATGGAGATCAAAATCTGAATTATATTTTATTATAGAGATTAAAAATAGATTATATATAATATATGTAAGCGGATACGGGGATTAAAAATCAGAATTATAGATGCAGCCAGAACTGGATCTGTAGGCCCATTGTCTCCTGGGCTACATTGTAGGCAGGTCCAGACACAGGTTCTCCATCTGATCTGGATACGGCCTGGATCCAGCACCCGGCAAACCCTCAGATAAGCAGAGAGACAGATATTAGCGTAGATGCCATTCTTATTCTGATGTACAGGTATATCTAGTGTTATAGGAATGTTCTCGGTTCCGGCCGACCTAAGTATTGCAGCGTAACAATCCTTTAACGGATTTGAAAAATGTAATGTATTGATAATGTGTTATGTGTATGCAAGAGCAAAGAGATGTGTTTTTTAGTCTAGATTTAAAACTGACCAGAGTGTGGTCTGCTTCCCGACAAATGCTAGGAAGATTGTTCCAGAGTTTAGGTGCTAAATAGGAAAAGGATCTGCCGCCTTCAGTTGATTTTGATATTCTGTATTATCAACTGGCCTGAATTCTGAGTCGCATAAACGTGAAGACTATAATGCATTAAGAGCTCGCTTAGGTACTGGGGACTAAACCATTTAAAGCTTTATAAGTAAGTAGCAAGATTTTAAAATCTATACGATGTTTAATAGGGAGCCAATGTAATGTTGACAGAACTGGGCTATATGGTCATACTTTCTGGTTCTAGTAAGAACTCTAGCTGCCGCATTTGGACCAACTGTAGTCTGTTTAAAAGCCGAGCAGACAACCCCAGTAAGCGTTACAATAATCTAGTCTTGAGGTCATGAAGGCATGAACCAACTGTTCCGCATTTGTCATTGAGAGCATATGTCTAATTTAGATATATTTTTTAGATGGAAGAATGCGGTTTTACAGATACTAGAAACATGACTTTCAAATGAAAGATTGGTATCAAAGAGCACACCCAGGTTCCTAACTAGGACGAAGGTTTAATGGAGCACCCCGTCAAGTGTTGAGAGTATCAAGGTTTTTCGTGAGGAAGTTTTTGGTCCAAAGATTAGGATATCAGTTTTTTCTGAATTTAATAATAAGAAATTTCTTGTCATCCAGTTTAAATGTCAGCTATGCATTCTGTTAGTTTTGTGAATTTGTAGGTTTCGTCAGGGCGAGAGAAATATAGAGCTGAGTATCGTCAGCGTAGCAGTGAAACTAACACCATGCTTCCTAATTATCTCTCCTAAGGCACATGTACAGAGTGAAAAGCAACGGTCCTAGTACTGAGCCTTGTGTTAACTCCATATTGAACCTGTGATCGATACGACATCTCTTCATTACTACTACAGACTGATACGGTCAGATATCGATTTGAACCCATGCAAAGCAGTTCCACTAATGCCAATATAGTTTTCAAGTCTTTTTAAAAGAATGTTGTGATCGATAGTGTCAAAAGCAGCACTGAGATCTAATAACTAATAGAGAAATACAGCCACGATCGATGATAAGAGTAGAATCGTTTGTAACTCTAACGAGAGCAGTCTCAGTACTATGGGTGGTCTAAATCCTGACTGGAACCTCACAGACAGATTCCATTCTTTCTAAAAGGAGCACAGTTGTGTTGAACTGCCTTTTCTAGTAATCTTTGACGAAAAGGTAGATTCGAGATTGGCCTCCGTCCAAACCACAAACCACCATCCCACATTGACGCTTTTCACTGTCGCCTCATCCACTTCCCAAACTCCCCACAAGCCATGGAAACAGCCGAAGTTCTATGTAACGACGTAAGTATCCGTCTGTACGGACGTCCCCCGGAGGGGACAGCATCTCCGACAGGGGCCCCAACTTCAACCTCCCGAGTGGGTGCCGGCATCTTCGAAAGCGCTCAACATTAACGTCAGCCTCACCTCCGGTATACCACCCTGAATCTAACGGGCAGACCGAGCGTCTCAACCAGAGCTCACCGATTCCTACATACATACTGTCACAACGGCCAACCAAGCTGAATGGAGCCGCTTCCCATCATAGGGCTGAGTACACGCAGATTCTCTTAGAAAACCCTCTCTACTGGGTCACCCCATTTCAGTGTTTCGGCTATCAACCACCGTTTGTTCCCTGGTCTGTCGAGACCATCGGAACTACCTTGTGAACGACTGGCTAAAGGCAAGAGAACGAGAAAAACATGGATCGAGCTCACCATCATCTGGGTCGGGTTCGGAGCAAGCTGAACAGCGATTGTCATCGGCGGCCTCATCTTGCTTACAAGGTGTGGGACAAGTGGTTCTGTTTGTTGACCAGAGATCTACGCCTCAGCTTCCATTGCAGAAAACTCAGTCCAGTTTGTAGGCCTTTCCAAGTTGTCAAACAAATCACCCCTGTATCATACTGTTTAAAATTACCTGCAATAACTATCGTGTTTCTCTACTTTTCATGTGGTGTCACTGCTGAAACCCTCCGGGGTCCGTAGAGGAGAGCCGGAGGAGCCAGAGGACTGTCATTCCCCCACCACTGCCGATCGAGGGCGAGAAGGCTTATAAGGTCCGGGACTGCTCGATTCCAGGCGCGCGGGTCGGAAGCTACAGTATCTGTCGATTGGGAGGGTACGGACCTAGGGAGCGATCCTGGATCGATGCAGGATGATATTCTGGACCCTGCTCTACTGGAGGAATTCCATCGGACGCATCCGGGAAGGCCGGCCCCCCTCGACCCCGTGGGTAAGGTAGACCCCGTCATCCGTCAGGACCCGCTCGTCATGGTGGGGGCTCTGTCATGAATGCTCCCTCGACTGTCCTCGGACCATCGGAGGAGCCATCACCGGAATAGCTGTTTCACATCGGACTACATTTCCCAAGGCCTCATTCCTGGGACTGATTACACATGCACCTGCACCCACCTCACAACACACTATTAAAAGAGCTTCACACACTGCATTACATCTCAAAGTCTTGATTTGCTAAGGTGATCATTTCTGAGCGTTATTTCTGTGGACTGTTTATCTCCTGAGAACCTCTGCCGCCTACCTTGAACCTTGCCTGGACTCTGATCTGTGTTTGCTTGCCGCCTGTCTCGACCATTGCCTGTGACCCGTTTATGATTCTTGCTGCCAACCCTGACCCTTGCCTGTCCCCGACTACGGTATTGTCTTTGCCCTGTTTGTTTATACTGTGTTTTAATAAAGACTGCAAATGGATCCACTCTCCACTGACCCATCATTACAAGTACACACAGAAACAATAAGCAACTTTAAAAAGACTTCTTAAAACAGTTCAGTGTTGGGGAATTTCTTATTGCCAAGGGAAGTTTATTCCACAACCGTGGAGCTGAAACAGAGAAGGTGTGACCACCCATCGGCTTTATATGTTAAAATCAAAGTTTTAAAATCAATATGAGCCAATACTGGAAGCCAATGGAGTTCATAAAGAACAGGGGAAATATGCTGGTGAGCGGTTTTATGTGTCAGTACACATGCGGCCAAGTTTTGAATATACTGCATTTTCTTGATATACTTATCAGGAAGATCTGAGCAAAGTGCATTACAATAATCTAGTCTCTGCGTAATAAAAGCATAGCTAAGCCTTTCCGTATCAGGCAAAGATAAAGAAGGTCAAAGTCTGGCTGTGTTTCTGAGATGCAAAATGCATATTTCGAAACTATTTTAATATGGGCATCAAATGACAATTGTGAATCGAAAATAACATTTAGATTTTACATCTGTGATGCTGTAGACAATAAGTCAGAATCCGTAAACAGATTGAGACTGCTATATTTGTGCAAAGCTGCTAGCATACCAACAAGTAACAGTTCAGTTTTTGATTTGTTCAGTTTAAGATAACTGTCATGCATCAACACCTTTATTTCTTCCAGGCAGGTGGTAAGAGCTGTGATTGCGAGATTAGGGTCCGGGAGTGTGCTGACAGAGATCTCTGTGTCATCAGCATAACAGTGAAACCCCAGACCATACCTTCTAAAAATGTCACTAAGGGGCAACATATAGATGCAAAACAAAGTGGGTCCAAGCACTGACCCCTGTGGGACGCCCTGCTGAACTAATGTTGCCTTGGATTTGTTTTTCCCTTTAGACAATCATGCTGAAAACGATTAAATTGCTGACTCCTTCCCCATCAGCCAATCACTGTGCGTATACTCCATGGTAGCGAGGTCAACTCCACCCTTACTCTTAGCTTGAGACTTTAGTCTATTCCTTAGTAAAAGTTTGAATCAGCAGCTTTGTGAATAGGTTTTAAGAGAAAACTCTTAACCAAGAACTTTTACTGCCATTTAGGTGAACTCTTAGTGGTAAGATAAAATGTTTTGTGAATACAGCCCCAGATGATGATGATACATGTTATTTAGTACCTTTTATTTAGTAACTTCTTAGTACTCAAGATAGGCAGTGGGTTACGACCTTGGACATGCGTGCCTTAAACTGGGCACTCCGCATGCTCCTGTTTAAGATGTTAACACAGACATGCATTTTCGAATTCATTCGTCCTCACAGTTGGTTGCAGCGATTGACCTGAAGGAGGTGTACTTTCATGTCTCTATTCCCCCTTGACACAGGCCAATTCTATGGTTTGTGTTGGAGGGTCAAACATATCAGCACATATCAGTACATATCAGAGTCCACCCTTCGGCCATCCCTGTCACCTTGTGTCTTCACGAAAGTTGCCCTTGTTTCTATGAGGAAACAAAGCATTCACATTCTTAACTGTCTCGATGACTGGCTTATACTGGCCCAGTCATGTGCTCAGTTGTGCAAACACAGGGACCTGGTGCCTCAGCACCTCAGCCATCTGTATGATGATACAATTTACTTATATTGTGCTTTTCTCAATCTCAAAGTGCTAAACAAAACATTATACAAGTACAAAAATATAAAAAACATGACAAAAGTAAAACAAAACACAAGTAATGATAGTACACACAGAAACAATAAGCAACTTTAAAAAGACTTCTTAAAACAGTTCAGTGTTGGGGAATTTCTAATTGCCAAGGGAAGTTTATTCCACAACCGTGGAGCTGAAACAGAGAAGGTATGACCACCCATCGGCTTTATATGTTAAAATCAAAGTTTTAAAATCAATATGAGCCAATACTGGAAGCCAATGGAGTTCATAAAGAACAGGGGAAATATGCTGGTGAGCTGTTTTATGTGTCAGTACACATGCAGCCAAGTTTTGAATATACTGCAGTTTCTTGATATACTTATCAGGAAGATCTGAGCAAAGTGCATTACAATAATCTAGTCTCTACGTAATAAAAGCATGGATAAGCCTTTCCGTATCAGGCAAAGATAAAGATAAAGATAAAGATAAGATAAAATAAGATAAAGATAAAGATAAAGATAAGATAAAATAAGATAAGATAAAGATAAAGATAAAGATAAAGAAGAAGATAAGATAAAGATAAGATAAGATAACGATAAAGATAGGTCAAAGTCTTGTGTTTCTGAGATGGAAAAATGCATATTTCGAAACCATTTTAATATGGGCATCGAATGACAATTGTGAATCAAAAATAACACCTAGATTTCACACCTGTGATGCTGGAGACAGTAAGTCAAAATCAGTAAACAGATTGAGAATGCTATATTTGTGAAAAGCTGCTAGCATACCAACAAGTAACAGTTCAGTTTTTTCATTGTTCATTTTAAGATAACTGTCATGCGTCAACACCTTTATTTCTTCCGGGCAGGTGGTAAGAGCTGTGATTGCGAGATTAGGGTCCGGAGTGTGCTGACAGAGATCTCTGTGTCATCAGCATAACAGTGAAACCCCAGACCATACCTTCTAAAAATGTCACCAAGGGGCAAAATATAGATGCAAAACAAAGTGGGTCCAAGCACTGACCCCTGTGGGACGCCCTGCTAAACTAATGTTGCCTTGGATTTGTTTTTCCCTTTAGACAATCATGCTGAAAACGATTAAATTGCTGACTCCTTCCCCATCAGCCAATCACTGTACGTATACTCCATGGCAACGAGGTCAACCGCCCTTACTCTTAGCTTGAGACTTCAGTCTATTCTGCGTGCCTTAAACTGGGCACTCCACATGCACAGAAACAATAAGCAACTTTAAAAAGTCTTCTTAAAACAGTTCAGTGTTGGGGAATTTCTAATTGCCAAGGGAAGTTTTTCCACAACCGTGGAGCTGAAACAGAGGTATGACCACCCATCGGATGTATATGTTAAAATCAAAGTTTTAAAATCAATATGAGCCAACTGGAAGCCAATGGAGTTCATAAAGAACAGGGGAAATATGCTGGTGAGCGGTTTTATGTGTCAGTACACATGCGGCCAAGTTTTGAATATACTGCAGTTTCTTGATATACTTATCAGGAAGATCTGAGCAAAGTGCATTACAATAATCTAGTCTCTACGTAATAAAAGCATGGATAAGCCTTTCCGTATCAGCAAGATAAAAAAGATAAAGAAGAAGGTCAAAGTCTGGCTGTGTTTCTGAGATGCAAAAATGCATATTTCGAAACCATTTTAATATGGGCATCAAGTGACAATTGCGAATCGAAAATAACATTTAGATTTTACATCTGTGATGTTGGAGACAGTAAGTCAGAATCAGTGAACAGATTGAGACTGCTATATTTGTGCAAAGCTGCTAGCATACCAACAAGTAACAGTTCAGTTTTTGATTTGTTCAGTTTAAGATAACTGTCATGCATCAACACCTTTATTTCTTCCAGGCAGGTGGTAAGAGCTGTGATTCGAGATTAGGGTCCGGGAGTGTGCTGACAGAGATCTCGGTGTCATCAGCATAACAGTGAAACCCCAGACCATACCTTCTAAAAATGTCACTAAGGGGCAACATATAGATGCAAAACAAAGTGGGTCCAAGCACTGACCCCTGTGGGACGCTCTGCTGAACTAATGTTGCCTTGGATTTGTTTTTCCCTTTAGACAATCATGCTGAAAACGATTAAATTGCTGACTCCTTCCCCATCAGCCAATCACTGTGCATATACTCCATGGCAACGAGGTCAACTCCGCCCTTACTCTTAGCTTGAGACTTCAGTCTATTCCTTAGTAAAAGTTTGAATCGCAGCTTTGTGAATAGGTTTTAAGAGAAAACTCTTAGCCAAGAACTTTTACTGCCATTTAGGTGAACTCTTAGTGGTAAGATAAAATGTTTTGTGAATACAGCCCCAGATGATGATGATACATGTTATTTAGTACCTTTTATTTAGTAACTTCTTAGTACTCAAGATAGGCAGTGGGTTACGACCTTGGACCTGCGTGCCTTAAACTGGGCACTCCGCATGCTCCTGTTTAAGATGTTAACACAGACATGCATTTTTTAATTCATTCGTCCTTACAGTTGGTTGCAGCAATTGACCAGAAGGAGGTGTACTTTCATGTCTCTATTCCCCCTTGACACAGGCCAATTCTATGCTTTGTCTTGGAGAGTCGAACATATCAGCACATATCAGTACATATCAGAGTCCACCCTTCGGCCATCCCTGCCACCTTGTATCTTCACAAAAGTTGCCCTTGTTTCTATGAGGAAACAAAGCATTCACATTCTTAACTGTCTCGATGACTGGCTTATACTGGCCCAGTCATGTGCTCAGTTGTGCGAACACAGGGACCTGGTGCCTCAGCACCTCAGCCATCTGTATGATGATACAATTTATTATATTGCGCTTTTCTCAATCTCAAAGTGCTAAACAAAACATTATACAAGTACAAAAATATAAAAAAAACAAAACTTAAAAGTAAAAAACAGAAGTAATGATAGTACACACAGAAACAATAAGCAACTTTAAAAAGACTTCTTAAAACAGTTCAGTGTTGGGGAATTTCTAATTGCCAAGGGAATTTTATTCCACAACCGTGGAGCTGAAACAGAGAAGGTATGACCACCCATCGGCTGTATATGTTAAAATCAAAGTTTTAAAATCAATATGAGCCAATACTGGAAGCCAATGGAGTTCATAAAGAACAGGGGAAATATGCTGGTGAGTGGTTTTATGTGTCAGTACACATGCGGCCAAGTTTTGAATATACTGCAGTTTCTTGATATACTTATCAGGAAGATCTGAGCAAAGTGCATTACAATAATCTAGTCTCTACGTAATAAAAGCATGGATAAGCCTTTCCGCATCAGGCACAGATAAAGATAAAGAAGGTCGAAGTCTTGAATGTGTTTCTGAGATGGAACAATGGATATTATCGAAACCATTTTAATATGGGCATCAAATGACAATTGTGAATCAAAAATAATATCTAGATTTCACACCTGTGATGCTGGAGACAATAAGTCAGAATCAGCGAACAGATTGAGAATGCTACAGGGGCACTGACCCCTGTGGGACGCCCTGCTGAACTAATGTTGCCTTGGATTTGTTTTTCCCCTTAGACAATCATGCTGAAAACGATCAGGACTTAAATCATTTGAACACAACACCAGAGATACCTAACAAAACATGCAAGATTGATTGATCTTGGAGTAGATTGTCTCATTGTCATGAGCCAGGTCTGATTACTCTTGTTTTAGGTATCTTTTCCTTCTCTCTTTCATCTTTCATTGGTCTCAGCTGTTTCCCCTTACCTCTGACGTGCACCTGTTCTGTGTCTTCGCGTTGATTGCGCTGCTTATTTCTCCCTGTTCTTTGTCCTTGTCTGTGTCCGGTGTTATGAAATATTCGGTGTCTGAGATTTTCGGTGACACTGGGCGGAGCTTACATGAATATTCACGAGTTTCCTGTTTTGAGTTAAAGCGCCACTGAAAATGTTAGTGCACGCTCTTCGGCTTACATTAAAGGTAATTAACATATGTTTCAGCGTTAAACGATGTCAAGCTTATATTCTAACTGTTATTGATGCACAAGATTTTATAAGCTATATTGTGTTATGTCGTGTCATGTGTTAGCTATGTTTGATATGAACACAGCCAATGATTCGCCAGAGGTGTCGTTAGGATTCGCTAAACAAGCCAATAGCATTTAAAGTAGCCTATATTTGTTGTTTCTGTATTGAGTCTTTTAAGCATATAATTTTGAAAGTTTGCCAAAATGTATGGTAGCATAATAATATTAATTGTAAACTCCTGTGGTGAAGGCAGCAGTAAACTTTCCTAGTTTGCAGAAGCACTTCTAATCTGGGTAGACTTGAATTTCTATATGTAATGTTTCAAAAATAAATTACACACATGCAAGAAAACATGTTAATGTACTTTAAATATAGTTTATTTATTATCCAAATAGGCCACGGTGAATTACACATGTGATAACTAATATAATATCTATAGCCAATATTCTTTCATTCCCAAATATGACTTTTGCCAATAAATATCCCTGTATAGCAGACAAAGCAGACATTTTTATTTGGAATCACAAGAGCAGACCAAACTTTCATTTGTCTGGGATCCCAAGACCCTGTGTGAAGTGTGTTTAAATACAAGTGTTTTTGCTAATTAAATATGTCATATGTCGTGACTTCTTCTCAGTTGTGAATAAAATTCCAACACAGAATCAGTTGCTCTTTTTTATTCAAAGTGAAACTACTCTCATTATTTACTTTCATCTTTGATATTACAGATATGCAAATTACTACATGGTCTATTATTTTAGCAGCTTATTTAACATAAATAAAATTTTAATTGTTATGGAAAGCTTGTAGAATAGAACTAATACATTTCATTGTGAATATACTGCAGGTTTGATCATTTAGTTCCATATAGTTTCATATCACCACTGTGTTAAACTGAATCCTGATTCACAGTGCTTCATGTTTTTTCCACATTATTATTATTTTATTTTATTTTTTGTCAATGAAATGCATCATTTTGTGGGACAAAAGATTGAGAATGTTTCCTAATAATATGAAAAAAAAAAAAAAACTCTTAACTTTAGGATTTAATAAAGTCTCTTTAAAAATATTTACCAACTGAGCAAGCAATTAAGAAATGACAGAACAATCACAGTAGTATGTATATATGTCTGATTATCCACATAACAATAATATTCCTCATACTTTTGCCAATTGTCTTCCATATAGTGAACGTGCTGCAGGGAAGCAAATATCACTGTCTCATGTTTCTATTCATAGCAAGCAGATTAACACACTTTACACAGGGTCGTGGGATCCCAGACAAATTAAAGTTTGGTCTGCTCTTGTGATTCCAGTGATACCAGCCTTTGCTACTGACATTCAATCTGAAATAATAAAATGACATACAACAAACATGTAGTATTAAAATTTTTAATACACTGTCATGTTCAAAATAAAGTGAAAAAAAGTGTCTGCTTTGTCTGGTGTACAAGGATATTTACTGGCAAAAGTCATATTGGGAATGAAAGAATATTGGCTATAGATATTATATTAGTTATCGCATGCATAATTCACCGTGGCCTATTTGGATAATAAATAAACTATATTTAAAGTACATTAACATGTTTTCTTGCATGTGTGCAATTTTTGAAACATATTACATATAGAAATTCAAGTCTACCCAGATTAGAAGTGCTTCAAGTTCTGCAAACTAGGAAAGTTTACTGCTGCCTTCACCACAGGAGTTTACAATTAATATTATTATGCTACCATACATTTTGGCAAACTTTCAAAACTATATGCTTAAAAGACTCAAGGTAATACAAAAACAACAAAAATAGGCTGCTTTAAACGCTATTGGCTCGTTTAGCGAATCCTAACGACACCTCTGGTGAATCATTGGCTGTGTTCATATCAAACATAGCTAACACATGACACGACATAAAACAATATAGCTTATAAAATCTTGTGCATCAATAACAGTTAGAATATAAGCTTGACATCGTTTAACGCTGAAACATATGCTAATTACCTTTAATGTAAGCTGAAGAGCGTGCACTAACATTTTCAGTGGCGCTTTAACTCAAAACAGGAAACTCGTGAATATTCATGTAAGCTCCGCCCAGTGTCACTGAAAATCTCAGACACCGAATATTTCATAACACCGGGAATTGATGTTTGAGTATCACTTGCTCCTCGTTATCTCGCTAAACTTTATTCGTGTGTGTCTTAGCAGTCAGTTTTCTGAATCTGAGTTCCAGTCCCAGTTGCAGCCCAGACGCCCGAACTGGATTCCTGCTGTTGCTCTGCTGAACTGTGAGCCTGTCGTCTGGCGTGGTCGTTGCTATCTGCCAGTATGGAACATTTCCTTCTGCTCGTGCTTCACTCCAGTGGGACTACAGTCGCGGACCTGTGACTCGGGAGACCACTGTTTATTCTGTTGATCACCAGCTGCAACGTGCCTGCTTCTTCACGTCTGGCAGACTGTTTCTGTTTGTTTTATTGGAACTCAAATAAATCATTTTCAAACTCCTTTCACCTCTGGGTTTTCCAGGCTCCAATGCATTCCTTAATTCACTCATAGAAAATGGTACATCTAACAGATTATTTGCAAACTCTCTTTTCCCCATTAAATCTGGATACTCCTTCAACACATCCTCTCTTATCTTTTTACTCTGTTCATTCAGATTTCCTGAGCTATTTACTTTAATAAATGCTTTTAACATTTCCACTTTCTCTCCATCCTCCACAGCGATTTCTCCCTCCATACTTAAAACTGGGTATTCATTATTCTTTTGAATCCCCATACCTATTCTACTGGTGTATTCTTCCCTATTTCATTATAGTATGACATCCAGTGCACTTTCTTGGATTTCCTTACTGTCCTCCTTACATCTGCTTGTGCTTGTTTATAATCTATTACATCTTGATAATTATGCATTGTCCTCACTCTCCTAAATGCTTTCCCTTTCCTTCTTATAGTGCTTATACACTCTTCATTCCATCATGGAACTATCTTATTTTTTCTTCTCCCTTTACTCTTTGGTATGTACTTATTTGCTGCTATTTGTATTGCATTAACTATTTCATAACTTATCATCTCACTCGATCTATCTGAACCTATATAATGTTCTTTAATCCCTCTTCACTCATACTCATAAATTCTTCCAATTTGCTTTATCATGTGTCTATTTACCAATGTAGTGATTTTTACTTTGTCCATCAAAGGACACAAAGTAAAATAGGGATTGGTACTCAAGTCACAGCTGACGTTGTGATTTTGGGCACATGTCTCTTAAGGTGTGGTTATGAGTACATCAGATAACCACTTCCCCCCCTTTCCCTAGTTCAGGGCACCAGTCAAGGTCTGTTACCTTGGCAGTATGAGAACACTCCCAACAGGGGCTTTCATTCATTTAGAATTAATGTAAAGTGGTCAGCTGATTTATCTGAAAGATTGGTGATACTGCTAACTTGTAGAACCTTTTCTGTATTATCAGCACAAGGAAGACACAAGTGTAATAAAATAAATTTTATTAAAAAAAAGATAACAAGAATAACTAACACAACTACTAAATGAATACCATGAATGATAAAGGAATAAAGTGCATAAGATACATAGAATACAAGTGATTAAGTTGAGTGTGGCTATGGAAGAGTTACGTTATCTTATGGAAAGATAAACTGTTTCTCTGAAAATAATAAAGTGGAGAACCTTATTATGCACCAAACAAATAAACGAGAGATTATTTGTTATTAACTAACATCAGCTATATTACATCTAATGGAAATTAGGAAATTATATACTGATAATATACAACAATGCCAAGGTCTCTGGAAAGAGGTTTGGTTAAGTGATATTTACGTTCCACTTGGTTGAGTCCGATGACTGTGACGTCTTCCACTGGTTGTGCTGGGTGACAGTGCAGTGGGGAGAGGAGCCAGAATCTGTTTCAACAGTCTTGAACACGAAGCTCTGTGGGATGCTGATCTCCTGGAGCACCAAAGGGTCCTAAGATCTGGAACACGCAGATGAGGCCCTGGTGTAGGTGCAGAAGGTCCTTAACAATCTGGAACACGCAGACGAAGGTACCTTGGAGTGAAGGTTTGCTCTCCTGAGCTTAACCTTGTTGCAGATGTCGTCACTGTCTCGCTGGACGGAAACTTTGAACGTAGTGTTGGTTAACGTCTCTTTCCTCAAAAGCTGGAGGCTTAGAACGTGGTCGTCTCTGTTGCTGCCTCACAAGCTGTAGACTCAGATCATGGGATCTGTTGTTGTCTCTCTGGATGGACCAGAGGCTCAGAATGGTGTTGTATCTGAACGCTATATCTGTTACGTCTGGTGTTGTATCAGAACGCTATATCTGTTACGTCTTCCCCCTTTCAAGGGCAGATTCAGAACAAGGAGTGTCTGTTGAAAGGGTACCTTTATCCCTTTCCGATGAGGAGGAGATTGCATTTTGGCGCTTCTCCATTCGAGTGCTGTGATTGGCTGCTGGCATCAGAGGGGACACACACAGTGTGACCCACCCTTCTCTCCCCTGTGGAACTCATTTGCATAAAGCACAAAGTTGGAAGTCTTTACAGTGTCTTTAAAGTTTACCAATGCATTTCTCACTTTCCAAACAACCACCAGAATACCTTTGGCAATATTCTAAACAAATAGAGACTAAACATGATGGAAAAAGATTGAACTGTCATTCAATTGTACATTAACAGCTGTATTTGTATCAGATGTTGCACTACAAATGGCTGTCACTGAGAATACTTATTTCTGTGAATAAGTGTGAAATGGATGTGTAGTTTGCATCAGTTCTAAGGTATTCAAACATAGTTTTGAATGGATTTGGATGGATCTTTGTGATCTCTCTTTGTTTCACCCATTTCTGCTAAGGTCCCGAGGAATTTTTATGGGAGTCTCTGGCCAACCTTAGGAAGTAGTGTTTAGATGGGTGAAGGGCAGTAACTGCCTGTGGACCAATGAGAAGCCTTGTCCTTCCCAGGCTTGGTACAAGAGGTCTTCTTCTTACCCTCTAATAGAGGTCTGGATGTTGTCCTTACATCTTATCTGATGGTGTTGGACAGTTTGTTGTGTTTAGTCCACCAAGATCCAATCAAAAGTAGCAAACCTTTGTCCGCTGTTACGGACAGACAGGGGCCCGGCCATAAACTGGGCCCTAGAATGTGCTGTTCACTACATCAATATTTCCTTTACTCACTTCTCTTCTTATTGTATTTACGCTAATTGATGTCATTATTGGGTAGTGATCACTTCCACTTCCAATACCTTTCCGCATTATATCCCATTCAGTGCTTTCTGCAATTGAATCCGACACCATTGTTAGATCTAGCACTGATTCTTTACTTGTTGCCACACTTATCCTGGTATGGGCCCTATAATACACCTGGCGCAATGCGACACAAGGCGCAGCGCAAGTGTGTTTGCTAGTTTGCGTCCGGCGCCATTCGCTTTTTCCCGTTCAGCGCCACGTCCTTAAATTAGTAAATGCATTTGCGCCAGTTAGTGCGCCCATGGGCGTGCTGGTCTAAAAAAGAGGTGTGTTCAGGCGCATTGCCGGCGCATTGCTATTTTAAGGAGCTGAAAATAGACTGAAAAATAGACTCAAACCTGGTCTAAAGTCTAAAGTCAATGGCGCAATATTTTTTTGTTAGAGCGCCTTGGTAGAAACTGCGCCTCTGGGCGCGTCCACAGTGCGCGTTGACTTTGCTTATTACACACAGGGATGCGCATCACACAAACATGCCAAATATTAAAAACAAAAGGATTACAGTGTAAAAGAATATTATTGTGTAGGTGTTACGGTAGCTGGCGTAGAGACGAGGCAGATACGGATTTCCACAATACTATAGAGTACTTTAATAAACAAAGACAGGGAACACCAAACGTACACTTAACACAACAGAGAATGGACAGGGAGTGAAGGGAGTGAGTCCATTATAAAGGCAGTGATGATGATTAAGTCCAGGTGTAGATGATGAGTGCTGATGGGGAGATGATGACGAGGGAAGTGAGTGCAGGTGTGGAAACAGGAGGATAATGGGAGATGGAGTCAAGGAGACGAGGGAACTGTGACAGTACCTCCCCCTCCCGGTAGGCGCGTCCTCGCGCCGTAGATGGAACAACGGGGGGTGGGCGCCCTGGGCGGATCAGAGGTCGTGGACGACCATGGCGGGTCGGGGGCCGAAGCCAGCCATGGCGGGTCAGGGGCTGAAGGCGGCCATGGCAGATCAGAGGCCGTGGGCAGCCACGGCGGGTCAGGGGTCTTGGCAGGCCATGGTGGGTCAGGGGCTGAAGGCGGCCATGGTGGGTCAGGAGCTGTAGCAGGCCATGGTGGGTCAGGAGCTACAGCAGGCCATGGTGGGTTAGGAGACGAGGACTGCCACGGCGGGTCTGGAGATGTGGGCTGCCGCTGCGGGTCAATGTCCTTAGGCGGCCATTGTGGGTCTGGAGCCTTGGTGGGCTCTGGCGACCCCAAAACCCCGCCCAGGAGTTCCCCACCCACAGGTACTGGGCCCCCCCCACAAAAAAATACTTGGGGGAGGTTTAGGGAAGGCTTAATAGGTCCGTGGCATGATGTGGGTTTGTGGGTTGGAATGGGCTTGTGGGCGGCGGCAGCAGTCGGAGCTGGCTCGGTGGAGACTGGAGATACGGTGGAGACTGGAGATACAGGCTCGGCAGCTGAGACTGGAGATACGAGCTCGGTGGCTGAGACTGGAGATACGGGCTCGGCGGCTGAGCGGCGGCTGAGACTGGAGATACTGGCTCGGCGGCTGAGACTGGAGACACTGGCTCGGCGGCTGAGACTGGAGACACTGGCTCGGCGGCTGAGACTGGAGACACTGGCTCGGCGGCTGAGACTGGAGACACTGGCTCGGCGCTGGAGACACTGGCTCGGCGGCGGAGACTGGAGACACTGGCTCGGCGGCAGAGACTGGAGATACTGGCTCGTTGACAGACTGGAGATACTGGCTCGTTGGCAGCTACTGGAGAAACTGGCTCGTTGGCAGCTACTGGAGATGCGGACTCGTTGGCAGCTACTGGAGCGGACTCGTTGGCAGCTAGTGGAGCGGCCTTGTTGGCAGCTACTGGAGCGGCTGGCTCGTTGGCAGCTACTGGAGCGGCTGGCTCGTTGGCGGCTGGAGCGGCCGGCTCGGAGAGGGCTGGCTTAGTCAAAAAGTCTATTAGCCACCCAGCATTCTCTGGCGGCCCATGAAAGGCTGGAGCGGATTCTGGGAAGGTTAGTGCTGGCTCGAAGAAGGCTGGAGCAGGCTCAGTGAAGATTGGGACTGCTGGGTCAGCCCTAAAATCAATTAACCATTCCTCCTCTTGGAAGGCTGGAGTGTGCTCGGTGATGGCTGGGGTGAGCTCGGCGAAAGCTGGAGCAGGCTCATAGGAGATTGGTGCGGGCTCGTGACAGGCTGGAGATGCAGGCTCGGCGGAGGCTGGAGATGCAGGCTTCTTTTGCTGTCTAGACTTTCTCCTCTTGGGTGGCTTGGGTTGAGGGTTAGGCTGAATCCCTGGTGCACACCCACTGGAGCGATAGGTGGAGGAAGTTGGTGGCTGGTGACCTGGCCCGGCCATCATTGTTTCTGAGGGAGCTGGACGAGGAGAATACGACTGCCTGTGAACCTCTTCAATTTCAAATTCGGAACCATTAAGGAATAGAACCAGATTAATAACTTCGACAAGGGAATAGAGGCATTCAGTTTCACAGAAGCGAATCGTATTCTCGTCCAGACCCATGCTTCTCTCGATGTCTGACTGAACTCCCGGTTCCACCGTCTCCTTCGCCTGATCTCTCTCTCTACGCCACGTCCATCGAAAGTCCAGTGGAACAACGCTCCATCGACATCCCCAAGTGTTACGCCCCCTTCAGCGATGTCTTCTGCCCGCAATGGGCTTCCAAGCTGCCTCCACACCGGCCATGGGACTGTGCCATCAACTTGCTTCCGGGTGAACCAGTGCCAAAGGGTAAGATATACCCAATTTCCATCCCGGAGGAGAAGGCCATGGAGGATTACATCAAGGAAGCCCTCGCCCAAGGTTACATCAGGCCGTCTACTTCCCCTACTGCTTCCAGTTTCTTCTTTGTGGCTAAAAAGGACGGAGGCTTGTGGCCATGCATTGATTATCGCTCACTTAACAAGATAACAGTCAAGTTCAGGTATCCCCTTCCTCTTGTCCCAGCGGCCCTGGAACATCTCCGTGGTGCCACTGTGTTTACGAAGCTGGACCTCCGCAGCGCGTCCACCAACCTTCCGTCTCATTCCTGGGTTATAACATCGACCACAGTGGCATCCAGATGGACGAGAGGAAGGTGGAATCCATCACCAACTGGCCAGAACCCCACCACCATCAAGGAATTACAGCGCTTTCTCGGATTCTCCAACTTTTACAGACAGTTCATTAAAGATTACAGTTCCATTGCCCATCCACTCACCAGCCTGCTCCGCAATAAGCCCAAGTCTCTGTCCTGGAACCCAGCAGCCACCAACGCCTTCAACTGTCTGAAAGAAGCCTTCACCACCGCTCCCTTACTCGTCCATCCAGATCCCGAGAAACAGTTCATCGTAGAAGTAGACGCCTCGACCACTGGAGTGGGAGCGGTGTTGTCACAGCAGCAGGGGCCCAAGTAGACTCCATCCATGCGCCTTCTTCTCCCGCAAGCTCAGCCCGGCGGAAGTCAACTACTCCATCGTGACAGGGAACTTCTTGCTGTTAAGCTTGCCTTGGAAGAGTGGAGGCATTGGCTGGAGGGAGCCAAACATGCGTTCCTGGTGCTGACAGACCATAAAAACCTTGAATATCTTCGGTCTGCCAAGAGACTAAACCCAAGACAAGCTCGCTGGGCCATGTTCTTCTCCCGATTCAATTACACCATCTCCTACCGTCCAGGTACCAAAAACGTCAAAGCAGACGCCCTCTCTCGTCTCCATGCTCCAGAAGAAAAGACAGAAGAACCCGAACCTATCATTCCGAGCTCTCTCATCGTGAGTCCTATTACCTGGTCAGAAGAGACCATCCCCTCCTCCAATGCCTCCACGAACCCTCCGCCGGGCTGTCCACCCGGCTTGCTGTACATCCCACGGACACGACGCACTCCCACCATTCACTCAGCTCACACGTCACTTGGCACTGGTCACCCGGGGCTCAATGAAACCCTCTCGTTGCTAAAAGAACGATTCTGGTGGCCAGGGATGGCTTCGGATGTCAGAAGGTACGTGCAGGGCTGTCGGGAGTGTGCCATCTCCAAGAGTCCTCGTCATCTGCCATCTGGGAAACTCCTTCCGCTGCCCGTTCCAGATCGCCCATGGTCACACCTAGGAGTGGATTTCATCACTGATCTCCCTGTCTCAGAAGGAAATACCACCATCCTAGTCGTTGTGGATCGTTTCTCAAAGTCCTGCCGTCTAATTCCACTCCCAGGATTACCCACTGCCATGGAGACCGCCGAAATACTCTTCAACCAAGTCTTCAGATATTTCGGAATACCAGAAGACATTGTCTCTGACCGAGGACCCCAGTTCATATCCAGAGTGTGGAGATCGTTCTACTCCCTCCTAGGTGTGGCCGTCAGCCTGACTTCCGGATATCACCCGTAGTCGAACGGGCAGACGGAAAGGAAGGTGCAGGAGATTGGCCGCTTCCTCCGTACCTTCTGTCATGACCACCAGGACTCTTGGAACCAGTTCCTGGGTTGGGCCGAGTACGCCCAAAACTCTCTCCGACAGTCGACTACAGGGCTCACACCATTCCAGTGCGTACTCGGCTACCAACCCCCACTGTTCCCCTGGACCGGGGAACCCTCCAACGTACCTGCAGTGGATTACTGGTTCCGAGAGAGCGAGAGGGTCTGGGACTCAGCACACCATCAACTGCAACGAGCCCTGCGCAGATGCAGGATGGCAGCCGACCTTCGACGCTCCAACACTCCAGTCTTCCAGCCTGGTCAGATAGTTTGGCTGTCCACCCGGGATATCAGACTGCGTCTGCCCTGCAGAAAGCTGAGTCCCAGGTTCATTGGCCCATTCCCCATCGTCAAGCAGGTCAACCCAGTCACCTATCAACTCCGACTTCCACAAGGGTATCGTATACACCCCACTTTCCACGTGTCACTACTGAAAGCTCACCACCCTTCTGTTCTTCCCACAGGACCTGACATGGCTCCCGCCGAGCCCCCCCCTTCACTCATCCTGGAGGACGGAGCTGCGTATGAGGTTCATGAGATCTTGGACTCCCGGCGTCGTGGTGGTCAGCTGGAATACCTAGTGGACTGGGAAGGATACGGCCCCGAAGAACGCTCCTGGGTCCCAAGAAACGACATCCTAGATCCCAGCTTACTCCAGACGTTCCACGACAGTCACTCTGAGAAACCGGCACCGCGGGGAAGAGGACGACCACCACGACGTCGGGGTCCTCGGCCCTCTGGAGCGGGCCGTGGAGGGGGGGGTACTGTCACAGACACGTCAGGTTCCAACGTCACCCAATCACAACGCACGCTGTCTCCAGAGTACTGATCACCGCCACCTGCACCTCATCACCTCACTCATCAGCAGCACTATTTAACACACACGCACACAGCACTCTATGTCCGGTCTCGTTCGCATATACTCCATGTGATGCTTACCTTAAGGACTCCTCTTCGTATACTCACCTGTCTCCAGTGTCTCTCCTTCCCTTCGTGTGCCCCGTCTGCTGTGTGGGTGTGTGTCAGCCAGCTCCAAGTTACTCCAGCGATCTCCAAGCTCCAACGTACTTCTACCTGCAAAAGAAAGGACAGTAACTATTCCTCATATCATCTGCTCTATATCATCTATCACCAGTTCACTCACCTGTTTGTTGTCTCACGCTCTACTGTAAATCTACCATTACCTGTTACATCTGTGTCCGTCTCCTGTATCCCGTAACAATGTGACGCGATTTGTGAATGGCCCTTTAGAACGGCGACTTTTTCTTTGCATATCAGACAGCTAGCATTTCCATTAAACACCACGAAAAAATACTACAATGTCCATCTTCTTGAAACTGTATGTGTTCCATCCACTTTCCTTTTCTGTTTGAAAAAAAAAAAAAAAAAAAACACATTTCATTCGCACAGCCAAACCACAAATAAACTACGAAAGACCCGAACCAGCTCTCATCAAATCTGTCTGCGCGCTTTTTTAGAATCATGTCATTCTTTTGAAAATGGAATATGATATGAGACAACTAGAGAATATTAATAATTTAGCGGGCGGCGGGCCGGATTATGTTTTATTTTTGAGATTAGTTGCGGGACGGGTGGAGGGGGAGGGCGGGCTGTAAGTGGCCCACAGGCCGGGAGTTTGAGACCACTGGTCTATAGTCTGAAGACCCAATGACTGACTGATCATTGGACAGAAGATTTTATTTATTTTTCTCGCGGTAGTTATTGCGTTGCAAATTTAATGATAAATGGCTCGAGAAAGATGAATTCTCCTGGTGGTTGAGGTAAATGTCTGAGGCAAACTGCGTTTGTAGAAAATGTTTTAAACTGGGTACAATGTGCATCAAAGGGGGCAGTTGTGGCCTAATGGATAGAGAGTCGGAATTGTAACCCAAAGGTCATGGGTTCGAGTCTCAGGTCTGGCAGGGATTGTCGGTGAGGGGAGTGAATATCCAGCGCCCTCCCCACCCTCAATACCACGACTGAGGTGAGACCCTTGAGCAAGGCACCGTACCCCCAACTGCTCCCCGGGCGCCGCAGCAATGGCTGCCCGCTGCTCCGGGTGTGTGTGTTCACTGCTGTGTGTGTGCACTTGGATGGGTTAAATGCAGAGCACAAATTCCTAGTATGGGTCATCATACTTGGCCACATGTCACTTCACTTCACTTCACTTCACTTCACTTCACTTCACTCCGAGCATCTGAATGGATCTTTTGCTGTAATGGGACAGAATGTATCCGGAATTCCGTTTTTTAGGTGTAAAATCATGACGCATGTGAATCATGCAGATCAGTAAGATGTTTTATATGTTTTATGTATATGTTTTATGTTTTCTAATACGTCATCGACGGAATGGTCCAGCGCCGTGCGGCGCTATCTGCAGGACAAAGCTCAGCAAAGATGTAGGAATATCTGATCAGAGCTGTACACGGATACACATTTTTAAATAAATCTGCTGTGGCAACGCTACAGCAAGTGATTTTCGGTGCTGGAAATCCATATATCCTTTGCTGAAAGAAACTACCGCATCATCATGGAGAGCACAGCCACCGGAGCCCCTGAGCGCTTTGGAAAGGAGAAAGCGGCGCCGACGCGTTTTCCATGCGTTTTTAGACGCGACGGTCCCTAAAAGAGTTCAAATGGGTCAACGCGTCAAATGCGAGTAGAATCAGCGTTGAAACGTGTTACTCGTTCGGTAACTTTTTTTATGAATGGTGGTGGGAATTTAATATATAATTTGCAACGGCTGTGATGTAATTATATAAATAATAGTCTGACGCGCTGCATGTTTGCTATAACAGTGGTGCGTTTTCATTTTCGATTAAATGCTACTTTGATTGTGACGTTTAAATTTGCATTTGGGAACGCAACATTCATCATTAGAATCGTTTTTAATTCTGTTGTTTACAAAGAGAAGTCTGTATCACATGATTCTTTAGAAATGCTGATTTGCTGCTCGAGAAACATTCACTATTCATATTATCAACGTTAAAATGCAGTTTTTGCTGCTTAATTTTTGTAAGAATGTTACAGAATATTTCTATTTAATAAATGCTTTAATAAATAATATATTCGATAAATACATAATATAATTTCAAATAAATGCTGTTCATTGAACTTTCTATTCTTCAAAGAAAACTAACAAATAAAAAGTATCACCATTTCCACAAAAATATAAAGCAGCACAACTGTTTTCAACATTGATAATAATTAAAAATGTTTCTTTGAGCATCAAATCAGATTGTAATGATTTCTGAAGGATCATGATGTGACACTGAAGACTGGAGTAATTATGCAGAAAATGATCACAGGAATAAATTACATTTTATGAAAATTTTTATAAAAATATAGAAAACTTTTTTTATTTGTAAGAATATTTCACAATGTTGCTGTTTTTACTGTATTTTTGATCAAATAAATGCACCCCTGGTAAGCAGAAGGGATTTATTTTAAAATTATTAATACTTGTTTCGAAACTTTTTGCAGGTACTTTAATAATAACAATTCTATTATACATTTATATTAATTATTATCATGATTATTAAATGCTGCTTTTTATTTTTACAGAACAATAGTATGTATTATTACAACATATGACTGTTGTGATCGCAAAGGATCACTACAAATAAGGAGAGGACGAGTACATTTACGTTGCAAAACATCTGAACTTTATTTTACATCTATGCTTAAAATGTTCCAAGCTTTAACCATCTAAGGAGACAAAGAACTAAAAGCTGCCACCAAGTCCAGAGCAGAACTAAATCAGAGCCCACTGCTGAAAGGAAGAGGCTGCTTTTATGGAGAACGAGAAACACCTGCGCACCGGTGCTCCCAATCAAGCCACAATCAGCCAGTCACCTGCAAAACAGAGACAATACACAGACGCACACCAAATAATGACCAACAGGGACGTCACAATGACACATCTTTATGATAAAATATATATATATATATTATATATTTTTTTTTTTTTAAAGTGCCGGGGCGTGGCTTGGGTGCAGGGTCAGACTTTCCTGCTTTTTTTTTAATCTCTAGCTGATCACATGCCTGATATATTATGTATGTATGTATGTTTCCATTGCAGGTTTGATCTTAAATTTCATGTAAGGTGGAATTAAAAAGGTCTTAAAAAGTCTTAAATTTAGCTTGTTCATATCTGCAGATACCCTGTCTTATGGTGAATTTACATTGTATCCAGTGTGTCTATGTATATGGATGCTAAAAAATGTTACCAGTATGTTTTTTGTAACAATACTATACACATTGTAGAAATGTTTTACGACAAAAATTGTCAAGTTTATGTTTACATTGTTAGTGTGTATTTGTATGAGGATACTGAACATGAAA
>JAOTNS010003003.1:0-32859 GCA_028476615.1 Culter alburnus
CTCCGATGGTTCGTGTTAGAGGAGTTAAAGAAGGAGGAGCTGATGATGTTTAAAAAAAAAGAGTCGTGACCACATTGTTACGGATCCCTTGTTTCCCTGGACTCCATATCCCAAGATCCTCCTGTTCTCCACACCTGCACTCACTTCCCTCGTCAGCTCCCCATCATCACGGATCACCTGCACCTGGACTCTATTATCTGCACTCCCTTTATAATGCACTCACTCCCTTCACTCCTTGTCCGTCTTGAATGTTATTTGCTGTGTATGTTGGCGTTCCTTGCCTTTGTTTGATTAAAGTTCTATGTTAATTGTGGAAATCCGTATCAGCCTCATCTCTACACCAGCATATCATAACAGAAAGACGGACCTAAGACGTTGGATTTTCACAAAGAAAAAAATGGAGACTTCCCCCAGCTCCTTGGCTCCTGCTCCTCCAACGCCTCTCACCCTGACAGCCAGCGATCGCCTTATCGGGCTCCTGCAGGTAGGTCGTTCGCTGGAGAGGTATGTGGAGGAGTTCGTTGAGATCGCTTATTTGTCTGACTGGCCTGAAGCAGTTTTGATCTCCCTGTTTTTGGATGGATTGGATGACGACACTATCCGTTTTGATGAACCTGTTTTTTGTTTCTCCTTAAGTGAAACCATCAATTTAATTTTGTGGTTAAATGGCTCCAAATTCTTTGTGGATGAGGTTCAGGATAAGTGTTGTCGTCCAGTCCATCCAGAAACACGGTTGGCCGGGCCAGTCAGTCAACCTCCGTCTTCCTCCGCATACCCCTCCAGCAAACTCCCTGCCTGCCCCATGCTGGACCCACATTCCTCTACTGGGCCCAGTAAACGGAGGAAGAGGAAGAAGGGCGAGCGCTCTCCAGTCTCCTGCGCTCCAGTGTCTCCAGAGCCCGCTCCAGTGTCTCCAAAGCCCGCTCTAGTGTCTCCAGAGCCCGCTCCAGTGTCTCCAGAGCCCGTCTCCAGTCTCTCCAGAGCCCGCTCCAGTCTCCTCCGCTCCAGTGTCTCCAGAGCCCGCTCCAGTCTCTCCAGAGCCCGCTCCAGTCTCTCCAGAGCCCGCTCCAGTCTCTCCAGAGCCCGCTCCAACCCTGTGCGAGCCGCCAGATGTGGACTGGCTTATTGACTTTTTTACCGAGCCCTCAGCTCCAGCCGCCGCCTACGAGCCCTCAGCTCCAGCCGCCGCCTACGAGCCCTCAGCTCCAGCCGCCGCCGCCAAGTTCTCCAGTCTCCGCCGCCGAGCCAGTTTCTCCAGTCTCCGCCGCCGAGCCATCTCCTCTCCACCGAGCATTTTCTCCAGTCTCCGCCGAGCCAAATTCTCCAGTCTCAGCACTCCAGTCTCTTTCTCCAGTCTCCGCCGAGCAAAGTTCTCCAGTCTCCGCCGAGCAAAGTTCTCCAGTCTCCGCCGCCGAGCAAAGTTCTCCAGTCTCCGCCGCCGAGCAGTTCTCCAGTCTCCGCCGCCGAGCAGTCTCCGCCGCCGAGCAAGCAGCGCCAGTCTCCGCCGCCGAGCAAGCAGCGCCAGTCTCCGCCGCCGAGCAAGCAGCGCCAGTCTCCGCCGCCGAGCAAGCAGCGCCAGTCTCCGCCGCCGAGCAGCGCCAGTCTCCGCCGCCGAGCAAGCACCTCAAACCTCAAGCCCCCTCGCCCAGATCTCCACCTCGGACCTCTGGGCGATTACCTACACCCTGGCTCCAACCTCCCTCTGCTCCACCGTTGCCCATCAGTCCTCCAGCCTCACAAGTCTCCATCCTGCCCCTGTTCACACCTTGGTCCCTCGTCAGCCTGCCCTCCCCTCTGGACTGCACTCCTCCGTCTTCGCTCTGTCCCTCCGTCCCTCAGCTCCAGTTGGCTTCCTCACTCCCCCTGGTGTTCACTTTGTTGTCTGTCGTCTGTGTTCAACTGCGGCCTTCTGGAGCCCCGGCTGCGCTTCGGTCGGCGGAGCCGCTGGTTCCGCCATCTCCCGCCGGTCCTTCAGCGCCGCCTGGGCACAACGGCATGAAGCCTTCGGTCCCTGACCCGCCATGGCGGCCCGCTGCACCTGACCCGCCATGTCTGCCCGCTGCCTGCCCGCTGCACCTGACCCGCCATGGCCGCCCGCTGCACCTGACCCGCCATGGCCGCCTTCAGCCCCTGACCCGCCATGGCCGCCTTCGGCTCCTGACCCGCCATGGCCGCCCTCGGCTCCTGACCCGCCATGGCCGCCCTCGGCTCCTGACCCGCCATGGCCGCCTTCGGCTACGGACCCGCCATGGCTTTTGAGCCTGCCCTGGAGACCTCCACTCCAGTCTACTCCTCCCCCTGCACCGGCATGAGGTCTCCAGGGCGCCCGCCCCCCTCCCGGTTGTTACATCTACGGCGCGAGGACGCGCCTACCGGGAGGGGGAGGTACTGTTACGGATCCCTTGTTTCCCTGGACTCCATATCCCAAGATCCTCCTGTTCTCCACACCTGCACTCACTTCCCTCGTCAGCTCCCCATCATCACGGATCACCTGCACCTGGACTCTATTATCTGCACTCCCTTTATAATGCACTCACTCCCTTCACTCCTTGTCCGTCTTGAATGTTATTTGCTGTGTATGTTGGCGTTCCTTGCCTTTGTTTGATTAAAGTTCTATGTTAATTGTGGAAATCCGTATCAGCCTCATCTCTACACCAGCATATCATAACACACATACTGTAGAGAAGGACTGACAGAAAGGGATGATAAAATGGCTAAGTGTCATATGTGTCTGCTGGGACTGATCATTCTCTGTCCATTTTTCAAAGGTAAAGAAATCCATATTTCCTCTACAAGACTATTATATTATAGTATTATATTATCTATTATAACATGCTATTACAGTTCCTTTTTTAGTGGAATTAAACTTGTAAAGAGTTTGTTTGAACATCAGCTCTTTATTCTTGAAGCTATTCATGTTGTGATCTCTGAGTTGTGTACATATACACCCCCAGTTTCACAGACAAGGCTTAAGCTATACTCCAAGACTAAAATACAATGTTTGAGCTGTTTTAACTGCAAGTAGCATATCTTAAAATATGACCAATGGCAATGAGCCATTGTTTTGTATCAAGATGCACATCAGTAATTTTTTTTTCTAGGGTATGTTTATAAAAGCTATAAATATCCTATTTGAACTAAGGCCAAATCCTGGCTTAGTCTAAGCCCTCTCTGTGAAACCGGACTACTGTATCTTGCACTGGACACAGTGGCGCACGCTGAGACATGATGCATTTTTATTTTCATATTAAGAGCATGTTGGTGATTTAACAAATCTACAAATGTTTTCTCTGATAAAACACTGGTTTATACTGGCTAGCAGAGTGATTAAAAAAAAATGTTTTACTTCATGTACCATTGTTTATGTGGTTTTATTTTATACAATATAATGATCAGTGATCAGCATAATGATCACTCAGATGTGTTTTGTGTTTCAGGTATCAGTGGAGTGGATGAGAGTCATGTGTTCAGCAGTTCTGGTGAAAATGTCCATCTGCCCTGTAAAAATGCTCTTTCTGGCTGCACATCAACTACATGGATCTATAACAGACATTCAAAGGCAGTTGAACTGATTGCTGGAGGGAAAAAAGAAACACACAGAGAGACATGAGAGACATGAGTCTGGGGTCTGACTGCTCTCTGAACATCAAATGTCACACAAGAAGATTATGGGCTTTACACCTGCCAACAATATGTGAATGGAAAACAACAAGGAATTGATGAACCTGTTCATCTGAATGTTCTTGGTAATTTTACGATTGCATATAATTTAAAAAGACCACATTCTTCCATTAAACTTAGATTTGTAATGAAAAGAGTGAAGGCTGTAGTGTGATTTCTGTCTTATTTTCTGTTTCAGTCTCTTCATCATCCTCACAGACTGAGATCAGACCAGGCAGCTCTGTGACTCTCTCCTGTCAGTTGTATTATTATGGAGTCTCTTGTGATTATTTGGTCCGTTCTGAGGGACTTCAGCTGGTCTGGGTGAATCAGCTGGTGTTAGTGTGATGACAGACTCCAGATATCAGATATTATTCTTCTCAACACTCTGTATCAGCAATCTGACACTCCGGAGTGAAGATTACAACAGAGATTTGAGATGTCTCACAGGAAAAATGAACTGAAGACCTCAACCACAAAAAGTAACAAGAATTCAGGTGAGAAAACAATATTATAAACCAGTTTTAGTAGGCCCTCATAATGTCAGAAATAGAAATAGAAATAATGTCAGAAATATTGTTAAATTTGAGGCAATTCTTTACAATAGGTTAATTTCTTTAATGCAATAACATGACAATACTTTTACTGCATTTATTAATGTTAATGTTAATTTTTACCTTCACTAATACATTTTTAACATTTAAAACTGAATAAATTAACAATATATTATGAAAAAAATGAACAATGAACATGATGTATTAAAAAATAGCTTATATAAAAATAGGAATAATTTATTTTAAAAAGTAAACAAAAATGCTATAAAAATTGTTATTCATTGTGATTTTGTCATAATTAACATTTTTTTTTAATAAGTGTCATATTTTGGAGAATGATGTATCTGAACTAACACTCATCCTACACAGCTCAATCTGATACAGTGACACCAGTGATTCTGGTCCACACCACAAACTATGAGGATCCCTCGACTACAAACCAAAAACTCCCTACACTCGGTAATCTCAGTGTTTTACAGTGTCTCTTTTCTTCTCAATATAACTGATTTCTCTCTGGGTACAGTGGATTACAAACTTTCTTATACAAGTTTGTCAGTGTGCTTGAGACTTTAAATCTTTGAATTTTGCTCAAGAAATATTAAAATGAGACACAATATGTCAATCTGTAGTTTGTGTTAATGAAAACTTAAATAATCATGTCTGTGGAGCTTTAAAAAGATTAAATACAATTTGTCAAAAGAGTGTTTCTAGCTTAATGTTGTGCTCAGACATTCAAATAATTCAAATGATTGATTCAATTCGGTTCATACACCAAAACACAAGAACCTAATTTCCAAATGCTCTATGTAGGGTACAAAATAACAAGGTGAATTCAACACAACTGACCCTGAATGTATCTTTCCCTTAGTGATGGTTGTTATCATTCCTGCATTAGCCGTTCTCCTTCCTGCTGTTATGCTTTGGGTGATTCATACAAAAAAGGCTGGTAGGTTATTGTAATTCTTAATATTTTATAACAAACAGTTGAAACAATATAAGCTTAAACGTCACTTTAATTGTAGAATTGCTGTGAAGGGATATCAGTGACTTAAAAAGTTATATACAGAAAATATACAGTTATTTTAAATTCTAAAAATATGTCCCAATATCACTGTTTACTGTATCTTTGATCAAATAAATGCAGCCTTGGTGAGCCCAAGAGACTTAAAAAAAAGGGGGTACATGATGAAATGACGGCTAAATTAAATGTTTTATAGAGAATACAATTCCAAATAAAAAGTCACTTCATGACAACAGGAGTAAAAGTGAACTCAACAGTTTTAAGTTATTGATCAAGAAATGTGGATGTGCTATTTGTTGTCCATTTTTATTTTGTTATAATTTTTCAGATAGCAAAGAAGTTGTTGATTCTGATGTAAGTTTTATTTCTTATTTGGTAAGACCAATTCATGAAGGTAATTAATTATATACTCTAGCACTTGTATACAATTAAAAAATACAAGATAACAGTCATCTTTCACATGTATCTATTTGTTTATGTGTCTATTGATGTTTAGCTGCTGACACATGTGACGTATTCTGGATTCCAGCAGAAACATGTCAAAGAGAGCAATGTGAGTAGATACTGCCACATCCATTCATCAGTCCCTGACGCTCCGAACCAGAGGAAATGACCCAAGATTCACCAAATAAAACAAAAAATAGACACAAAGAGATGTAATCGCAACAAAATTTATTTTATTTATAGAATAAAGAAATACATAAGTACTCTCATGTTTTTTATTTCAAGATACTCTTTCTAGAATTTACCACATGGAAACAACTCACTGGCTGGTGGAGAGAAGAGAATCAGGAAAAGTCAAAATTTTGGGATCAATGCGTTTGTTTATGAATGCTGCCTTTAAGAATGAATCGCATATTAAGACTTGTCAGTACCTAATATCATCTCAGCTGTTTATTCTTGTATTATCTGACTACAATGGATTATTTGTGTCTTATCTCAGAAGTGTTTGTCCTTTAGCTATATCCATATTTAGAGACATCTCTGATGAGTCACATGAACCCCGCAACCTCTGCACCAAACCCTTCATGATTTTACAGAGAACAGACATTTTAAGCAGCTGGAAGTCGATGAATCTAATGTGCAAAATAAACTCTCAGTAACCTGCACTTCCTGACATCACAAGTGATATCACTTGCAATCGCCACCATTCACTGCCTACTGCCTACCTCCACCTACACCGCAGCTCATGTTCGATTTAGATATATATATATATATATATATATATATATATATATAGGGCTGTCAAAATAACGCGTTAATTTCGATTAATTAATCTGAGAAAAATAACGCAGATTAATCCATTCCGTATTGACCTTTGAACCTGGAGCCGTTCTCGTGCACGCAAGCTCTCTCTGTCTTCAAAGTAAACCCAGTTGCGTCCCAAATGACGCACTATACACTATGCACTTATACACTATGTACTTGTGCACTATGCACTCATCCATGTAGTACGTGAATTGTATAAGGTTATTTTGTCATTTATACGGAGTCCGATCCTCCCTTCCCCTCCACTACGTAATTAAAGCTGCGACAGTTGAGTGCACAAAGTGTCCAACATTCCACACTTCGTTTTTTTCCGTTAATTTAGTGCATCATCCGGGTATTTAAAGTGCACTTTTTCTTTTTGGAATTTTCAGTGTGAACGCACTACTCGCACTATTTATACTTAAAAACGTCATAGAATAGTGCATAAGTACGCGAATTGGGACGCACCTACCGTCTTTGCACTCTCTCTCTACTCACACATAATAATCTAAATCAACTGACACAATGCTAAAAGTTCGTAAGACCGAATCCATGTTTCACGAGGCACATTCGGAGTCGGAGAATGTTTTTCCTGAATACTGCTGGGTGTGAATAGTCATCTTCTCTGACAGGCGCCCAGCACGTGCAGCTGACATAAACCACACTTTCAGTAAACAAAAGAAAATCCTATCCAGTGGTGAAATTTTCTGTGTTGACAATCTTTTGCGATGTCCTAATAACAGTCGCGATTCGCACGCAACGCGTCAACGTCCGCTAATGTCCGACTCGGCCTATGACTCATTTGAACATATTCATTTTAATGAATCATCTGTCCACACGGTCTATAATGAATCATTTACTCGAACAACTCTGAAATGAGAACATTTGCTTACCCCATTTAGCAAGAGTGGTTAGTAAAATTAGCCTTAATAATCCACAATATTTTCAGGTTATTTAATGTCAATGTGTAGTAAATTAGGCCTACCTATAAATCAGTTAGTTTAGACGGAGTGAGGTGAAACCAGAACAAAGCAAGTTGTTTTTTAGCTAGGTGCAATCATTGTAAATGGTAGAAAATTATATTATTAGTTAATATAACTTCTAAATGCTACTTTTTAATTCTTTTCGGTTTTAGCAAAAAAGCATCTTCTTCTCTTCACAAGCTATAAAATCACTTGTTTTTTTTGCAAAGAGGCAAGAAATTACAGTGAGAGTGCACGGGCACTTTATGCACCATGTCTGTCACCACCGAGACCATGTTACCCAAAAACCCTGCATTGATTCATTTGAATTGAAATATTAATACTTTCACATTTAATACTTTATATATATATATATATATATATATATATATATATATATATAATAATATTATGGTGTTATTAGACTTTAATAACATTCCTTGAGTTCTCTCTGAAAATTTGATACAATACATCTGTCAGTTACCCGCCCACCCTGCCACAATATGTTATATAATGTATAATTATACGTGAATACAAAGTCAATGTTGCAACTGCCCCCATAACGGACAGTTGCAACAGTCCCAGCTGCAGTTGCAACATTTATTAAATGTAATAAAACCAGTATTTCCATCATTTTCAAATCTATTTATGTTACTTGTATACTGACTGGGTCTTCTTCACTAAGTTAAATTGGCTGTATAAAGACAAAGACTTGTAAAAGGGAAATCAAGTGACATCCAGGTTTTGATAAATTACTACAAACTACTTACTTACATTTGAACTACAAAACATTTTTTAAAATCAAAATCAACACACTGAAATTGAATATACTCCCGTGAACTTAGCTTACTGAACTGTGTGGTTAAGTAAATGTTGGAATATATTCTTATTCTTGCAAGGTTTACTTGCAAGATAAGAACCTGTGAAATTACTTTTTTAGCTTGAAATCTGTTTGTTGCAGAAGATTGGTCACATGTGGATGCTTTCTTCCAAGTAGGAAGAGGGGCTAACTGAGCATACGTAATATGAATATAATCTCTTATGCTCATTCCTGATTGGAGAAATAAGCCATTTTGCAACTGTCCATTGTATATGCATGATACCAGAATTTTCCATTTGACATGACATAGTTAGATTCAGATGGTAAATCACACAGTATTAATTTGTGTAATAATCACCATATTATAATGAAACCATTATATTTAAAAATATTAGATTAATCATATAATAAAATATCACATTAATTATTACTATTGTAAAGCTATTTTAAATTTATTATGGGATCTCATTCAATGTTTTCAGAATCTTAACTTTTTTAAATAATTTTGTTTCTGTATTTTTTAAATGGACATTTTAATGACTATATTTGCTGAAAAAAAATAAATAAATACAACCTCATATATTTGTACGATAAACAACAAACAAACCAAAAACACTTATAATTTATTCTCACATAAAATCTGTTGCTTCATCATTTTAAAAAAAATGTGCAATCAAAAACTATGGGAGAAGTGAAAAGTACATTTTTCTTAGGGTGTGACTTTAGTTGTACCCTAAATAGTACATAATCACCAGAAAGATGATCGGCTGACAGTGCAGAATTTGACAGCAAAGCTCTTCCTCTACAGCTCTGTTGAGTAAAACACTTCTGATCATCTCTGCATTAGTCACAAATAAGGATGTTGTCCAGTACGTAATTCAGTATGACTGTTAAAAACACTACTGGAGAATGAAGAGTTGCAAAAATAAGAGAAATAGAAGATTTGGAATGATTTATAATTTAAAACTGTTACTCACGTCCTAAAAAAAAATGTGTTCAACACTTGATTTTGTTTGTTAACATGCATTTAAAGACTGTATTTAACAAGTCAACAGGTTAACAAAGTTAGGCATTTCTCTTCTCATGATATTATGAGGTCTTTGTATGATTAATGACTGATTGATTTATTTGTCACAGTTCTTGTTCACAGAGGCATAAAGTTGACTATTGTTATCCTGAGGTCCAGCTGTTGCTCCTCTGATGGAAGCGTAAGTCACTGTATCTTCACCATGAACCTGAAAACATCACAGATATTGTCAATTTTGAAAGAAAAAAAAAGAGGATGCAAATACAAGAATGTTTACCCACCTTGTTCTTTTTGGCTTGGTTTTTACTGTATGTGAAAACCTCAGTATAAGTCACATCATCTTTCTGCTCCTAAATATCAGTGGAAACATGGTGAACCAAAGTACAAAAACTTATCCATCACTACTTTTAAAGTAGGCTAATTATTATGCAGGTGCTGCAAAGTTTGAAATATGTGCTGCAATATTTTAAAGATGTTGTCATGTGACATTTTCATCTAAAGTTTCGTGAAAATGTAATATTTGTAACAGGAATTCATTGTTTGTGTTACCCACTTGTCTGTGTAAGCTAGTGTGATGGCTTTTTAGTGACTTTTTCTGCACATTAAATCATTTTGCAGATAGGTGGCGACAAGTCCAAGACATGCTTAGCTGCTGGTCAGGTAATAGGTGTGCCAGAAGATACACAATGCTACAGAAAATAAAGACAAAACAGAAAGTAACCCCTAACCCTACCCCACACCCCAACAGACAGCTCTCAAACATTAAGTAAATGATTCATAATGCTTTGCTTTAGGCTAAATGATGGTTTTATATTGTTTTCAAAACACTTATGGCTTGTTTCCATCGAGCTGTACGGTACAGTACAGTACCCTGTTATTTCCGTTTCGATTATTAGTAGTTTTGAATGGTACCAAAATTCTGAACCATATTTTGGGACCCTTCCGTTGGGGTGCCTAACACAGTAGTCCGGTACCTAAAGGGTGGAGCAAGACCTGTTGATTGGTTGACAAAGAATTGTCACTTTCGAATGCTACAAGGGAAATGACAACATAAGAGCTGCCATTTTTTAAATATAGAGCTGAGAAACAATACCGTTGCATGTCGGCACGCAGCGATATACCATGCCGAGAAGCAAGAACAAAATCTGTATGTCCTTCATTGTTGTTTACTGTGTCACTTTCTTCTTCACTTGAGAATGATGTCGATTGCTACTTCCCGGCATACACCATGCCTATCAAGTAAGGGTACTGTTGGCGTTTCAGGGTTTACTGACCCGAATCATACTGTACTGTACTGTACTGTTCGATGGAAGCAAGCCATTACTCACATACAGCAAGAGGGCGTTGATACTGTTTCCTATGCAATAACGTTAGCCAATCTTAACAGTGGCCCTGACAGGCCTTAAAGGAGCCATCCCTTAAAAACTGAACATTTCGGACAGTGTCAGAATGAGGGTTGAAAATAATCATTTTTATACATGTATATTTGTTTTTTTGATTTTTGTTTTGTACAAAAGCTTTATTAACATTATAGTGAACTTCAAGGAACATTAAAGTAATAAAACAATCCATATTATGACCACTTTATCGTTGCAGGCTCATCTTGATGCTAGCCTGATTTTGTAGGCCTACATTGTTGGTGAGTAGCCATGTAACAGGTTTAATGTACATTATAGTGTACTTAACATTACAGAGGATAATATAGGCAACAGAAACGGTCAAATATACACAAATATGAATCGCTTATTAAAGATGAATCATATGGTTCACTTACATTAGTGCTGGCAGTAGGATGAATGGAAATGTTGACTGTATCATGGGTTCCATTATATTTTTTCATATCTGTGACCTTTAGACAAGAAAGAGTACAAATAAACTAACTTGACATTTAGCTGTTGCATTTATCTAATGTGAGAAAAAACAGTATACATATAATAGGGTCATCCATCCAAGAATACACCGTAAAAATGATGTGGTTTTTACGGTAAATATTGTAAAAACGCAAAGAAGTATTTCATTTAAAAAAAAAAAAAATCATGTTTCTTAATAGTTTTTGTTATCAGTTGTGCATTAGGGTTTTATGTTACATCTTCTGTTGTTCAGTGAAAGTTTATTGCATTATTTAAGTGTTGTGGGTTACATGATGGTGTTTGTGTTTGCGTGAATGACTCTGTACCCTTCTTTATATTAGTATATACTTCAGCTTGTGAAAAAGCTACTTGTGATGAACTCTGATTCTTCTGTGGCTTTCTCTTTTACCACCTGCATTATTATGCTGGTTGTCAGTATATGTTAAGGTACAAAACAATTTTAGTATTAGTGTGCATTGTTGAATTTACTGTTTACATTCAAATTCTTGTTTGTAAATTACAGTTTTATACTGTAAAATTTACAGTTTTTTTCTGTAAATGTGTTTACAGTTTTTTCTGTATGTTTTACAAAATTATTCTGGCAACCACAGCTGCCAAAATTATTTGGTAAAAACTTTGGAATATTTTTTACATTGTATGCATAATAAATAATAATAAAAAAAAATTGGTTTTGCCATTATGGTACTTACCAGAAATTCATAGTCCCTCTTCTATTATCTGAGGAATATTTATCACAAAACAGAAGTGTAAAATACAGCATGTCATTAATTAATGCAGACCGATGATTGATTTTGACAATTTTCTAGAGGAATTCTAATGCTGTAGAATAGAACTATTATTAACAAATTTCTCAAAATATTTTCTTTTAAGAAAATATCATACAGGTTCGGAACAACATCAGGGTTAGTAAATGATGACCAATTTTCAGAAATTACACAATATCAATTAGCAAATGTCACAAAGCAATGTTTTTATGATTACATTTTTCCAAATTAATATTTATACGATAAAACTGATCTGCTTGTCTGTAAATTCTTTGAATGTTTTTGTCTGTTTTCACAGAATATGAGCTAAAATTAAAAACTCACCTCCTCTTTTTTTACAAACCACCCAAAAAATAACAGCAGGAAGTAGAACAGCCAATGCAGCAACAACACCAACAATTACAATCACTGAAAGAAAGATAATATAGAGGGACACATTCAGATGCAGATGAAAACAGCAGCAGATATATATATATTTGTCAGAGTTCTGTCACTTCGGTCTATGTATTCTTGGTTTTGTGATAGAGCTCTGACTGTCTTGTCTGGTCTTGTCATGTTGAGCGTGCGGTTCTGAGTTCGCTCGGGCCGTACACTTTCCTGTCCATGTGAGTTGTCTTGTGTGTGGGACGTGGTGTTCGGACGCCTCACTTTGGTTTAGTTTCGGCTCTGTGTCGGGATTCTGTTGTGTGTGCACGCATTCGCTTGTTCTCGTGCGCTCTGTCTTGTTGTAAGCGTTCGTTTTCGAGCTCTCACATGCCCCGAAATCACGAGATGTCAAGGAAAACATTCCACTGTGTAACGACTGAGACAAATCAGACACAATTATTTGTTATGGTTAACCAATAATTGTTTAAAGCACTCTGGGGCCTGTCCCCCATCCCCCGAGAACTTCTCAGTTACAAGTTTATTGCACTAAAGAATGTGGTTGCTACATTGAGAGCAGTGAAGAGACCCACGAAACGTGCATCTTTCCTGCATTATCCCCACAGAAACACAGACTTTTCTGCATTAATTTATAGACAGACTGTTCTATAAATGAACATGCATATTCCCAGGAAACGGTAACCATTATTACTGTTGTTGTATTGCACTCATTGTATTCATATGTTTTATGATACATTTAAGGTAACTTCAATTATGTCATGTTTAGTGTCTATGGGTTCGTATCAAGAAGATTTAAATGCTTGTGTATGCGGTATGTCCATACCTGTGCAACACATCAGTTACAAGAATCACATTACAAGAATCTTTAATAATTCTTCTTCAAAAACTCAGCCAGTTAATCTTGCTCGGTCGTAAAAGCCCTGACAGGGGATGTGTTGTCGCCCAGAAATACAACATCCTTATTGGCCACATCAATCCTAAGAGGTTGGACTTTGACCAGAGGTTAAAAGTAGAGCACCAAAGCCCTTCCCTCGCTTTTTCCTTGCTTCTTGGATGACCGAACAGACCCCTCCTTACTGCAGGCCTCTTCAGGCCAAGGCCTGTAGGCCTCGGCCTACAACCCAGCCATGTGCTCATCATCCAACGCAGAAGATACTGGCAACAACTTCAGACCGAATCATCAAGATTTCTCCTCAGCCTGCAGATCCGAGGCTCCTAACCCAAAGGCATCTTGCAAGCATCGTACATTTGAACACTAAACAGCGATTTAGTATTGATTTGTAAAACTTACCTTTGTCACCAAAGGTGTTTTATTACTGAGGAAACTGATGATTCTTTTCCAGATTGTTTTTGACTTTTTCCTATAGCTCCATTAACAGTTCCACTTTCGGTTCAACTCTGTCATTGCTCATTCGTACCTACGTATGTGTGTGACCTGTGTATATGTTATGTGTTTGTTAGTTTAGTTATGTGTTTGTGAGTTAGGTAATAATGATTGTGCACAATACATGTTTGGTTCTGACTCCGTCTGCTAATAAATTGCCTCTTAAGTAATTTAGATCCTGACTACATGCTCTAAGTAGTACGGTACAATCAGAGGTGGAAGTAACGAATTACAAATACTCGCGTTACTGTAATTAAGTAGTTTTTTCGGGTTTTTGTACTTTTTTGAGTACATTTTTAAATCTGTAATTGTACTTGTACTTAAGTACAAATTAAGCTAAGTAATCTACTTCGCTACTTGTAAAATCACATTCCGTTACTGAGTACGCCAACAATTTGAATCAATATTGAAACCTTTGACCAGCATATTGGTAGCCAATAAAGTTATCCGATCGTAAACGGACCAATGGAAACCCTGATATATTTTACCAGTGGCGCGTTCTCATTCTCTCATCTTCCCGACAGCGAGTTTGACACACTCCCGCCTCCTCCTGCTGTCACTCGTTTCAGTTACAGCGCAGGATTGCAGGTATTGCGCATAATTTTAATCATACCCGCAGGTTTGTGGAGAACGCATTATTGTAACGCGAGAGCACATTCATGTAATGGCAGAAAACGACGCGAGCTCTCAAATATACAAGTAAACTGCCTCTCCACTGAGCGCGCGCTCTGTGTAGTGTGCAATCGTGAATCTCTCCTTGCTATTAAATAAAACGTTGTCAAAAGTTATCAAACAATCAGAATAGACTTCCATGCCTGTCTGATGAAAATGCTACAGGAAATCTTATTGGCTAAAAGTGAAATACACCATAAAGTCTCAACAAACAAAGGTGGATCTTTAATTTCTTTTCAATGTAGCCTAGGTGTATGTTTCAGAGTGGGGCATTTGTATGATTTGTACATATGAATAACCTAGTCTGTCATTAAAGGTCAAACCATTCTGATGTTCTTTTTATCTAAATAAACAATATATATATGGCTCTTAAAGGGTTAGTTCAACCAAAAAAAAAAAAAAAAAAGAAATTTCTGTCATTAATTACTCATCCTCATGATGTTCCAAACCCTTAAGACCTTCGTTTATCATCAGAACACAAATGAAGATATTTTTGATAAAATCCAAAAGCTTTCTGACCCCAGACTGCAATGTAATTGGAGCTTTTGCAGGCCCAGAAAGATAGTAAAGACATTGTTAAAATAGTCCATGTGACTACAGTGGTTTAACCTTAATGTTATAAAGTGACCAGAATACTTTTTGTGTGCAAAAAAAAAAACAAATATAACAACTTTATTAAACAATTTCCTCTCTCTGTGTCACTCTCTGACGGTGTTCGTGTGAGCACCACAGCGCATGCATGTGATGCTGACGCAGACTCCAGCCAATAATGAGCTGACTGTTTACTACGTCAACAGTGTCAGAGATTGACATGGAAGAGAAGAAATTGTTGAATAAAGTGGGGGGTTTTTTTTGTTTGTTTTGTGCACAAAAAGTATTCCGGTCACTTCATAACATTAGGACTGAACCACTGTTGTCACATGACTGTTTTAACTATGCCTTTACTACCTTTCTGGGCCATAAAAAGTGGTAATAATGTTGCAGTCTATGGAGGGTCAGAAAGTGCTCAGATTTCATCAAATCTGAATTTGTGTTCTGAAGATGAACGAAGATCTTATGAGTTTGAAACAACATGAGAGTGAGTAATTAATGACAGAATTTTCATTTTTGGGTGAAAAAATTCAGTGTTGTTATATTTCATATATCTCAACTGAATACAGGTAATTTGTTTTTGTTCTTTATTTTTTACTGTCTGTTTACTTGTCTTTTTTGTAAATTCAATTCAGTTTGAAATCAAGCTTTCTTGTGCTGCATGTGTGCTACTGCAACAAAGTTACCCTATTGTAAAGACAGAAATACACAGAGTGAGCAAATATTTAAGTGAGATTATTGTAATGGTAATTGATCAATGTTATTGGTATTTAAAATGATGCTGAATATTGATCATTTGTTTTGTACTGAAGTTAGAAATTCCAGCATTGTGACTACTTCATGCACTTCATGAATAAGGTGAAAGTGCTTTTTGAAAGTAGCTATTTTCTAATGATTGATTGAATATTGTTTGCCAATTCATTAAATATCGCCGACTAAAGTAACTAGAATTTTAGTACTTTGAGTAGTTTTTTAGTAGAGTAATTTGTACTTTTACTCGAGTACTTTTTTGACACCAGTACTTTTACTTGTAATTGAGTATTATTTTCAGCAATGTAACAGTACTTGTACTTGAGTACAAATTTTCAGTACTCTTTCCACCACTGGGTACAATAAGAATGTTTTTCCATAAACTGGAAATTAACATTTCTTAGAATTAATAAACAATCAACACTGAGTGTTCACTGGACGAACAGGTTATTGATTGTAATATTAAGCTTAATGTAGCTACATCCAGTTAATCTGATTAACTGATTTACATATTCATAATTAATCATAATTAATAATCATAATGAGTTATGAATAATTATTCATATTTCCCCTTTGAGTTAATTCGCTACAGCTGTAAGTTAAATTAATTATATGATAGCCCACATATAATTTTGTAGTAAAATATAAAGTGTTGCACATTTTATTGATGCAAAAATGAGTAGGCTATTTGTATTTTGTACATCATTTGCAACTGCTTTTTTATCACAAATTACAACTATCACACATTAAAACAAAAATCTCTGTAACGCTTGCATTTTTTTTTGCAACACTATACAGTGTGTCCTATTGGGTAATCAAAGTTCTACACACACTTGTGGTCTTCATGCCCACTTGAACACTTTTCCTGCCAAATACAGGAAATACGTCATGTAAGTACAAGTGGTCAAGTGAAAAGACCACAAGTGTGAGTATTTGGACAAGGCTCATGTCTTGTTTTGTTTCAGCACATAGCTTTTGATTTGTGTTTGCTGGGCCCGTTTCAGAAAGGAGTTTAAGTGCGAACTGTGAGTAGTTAACCCTGAACTGAGGGAAACTCTGGGTTTTCTGTTTCAGAATGGGAGGTATGTCAACCCGAGAAAGCAGGGTAAGTTAAGCCCTTTTCTAAAAGAGAGGTAACTTATACTCAGAGTCAGTTACCATGGTATATTACTCTGTGAACCTACCCTGGCCAGGAGCAGGTTTTCTTCGTAAACCCAGAGTTTTTTTCGGTCTCCTCCCCCTTTTTAAAGTGCAAGTGATGTTTAAATAGTTCATTCATTAGTTCACGCTGCAAAAATGCTTTTCTTACTGAGTATTTTTGTCCTATTTCAAGTACAAATATGACAAGTACAAATAAAAATTCTTAAATTAAGATGGAAATGATATAAGATATTTAGTCTTGTTTTCTGGAGGGATCTAAATTAAGTGCATTTTATTTAAGTAAATTATCAATATCTTCCAGTGTGGTAATAAAATATCTTAATACAAATGGAAAACAGATTATCGGAGTGTCTATTATTAAGTGCAAATTTACATTAACCCCGGCTACCAATGTTACACAAGGTTAAAAATAATGCATGTAATAAACGGCTTCAGTGGTGTAAGCAAGCAGCATCTTGTTGGGCGCGGTGAATTACCTAGTGAGGCAACTGACTGGGTGCAAATCCGCCTTCTGCAGAGCTTTTTGCATGTAGGATACCATGAAAACTTACCGTTCTAACAGTTTTCACTTCTGATATTATAACAGTGAAAATAATTAAACTTGCATTGACCATAGACTGGCATTGACTCAGAAGTATGCGGACGTCATTTTGTCACGTGCTGTTGCATTAAAGTCTGCGTGAACCAGAAGTTGCAAACATCTTTTCTCCAGTGTTGTGACATATTTCCAAGTGAAACAGAATATTGAATAGAGGGGCAAACAATATTTTGAATTTGGACTGCAGTACCTATTTAGACCATTCCTACATAGAGCCCCTTTAAGTTCTCCAAATCAAAATAAGTAAAAAAAAATAATAATAATAAAAGAAAATAATAATAATAAAAAACCTTATTGAAATGAGAATGGCAGTACGTAGGCCTACCTAGTTTTTTTGGAGGTGCTGGTGCTGTAGGTCCTGTTTTCTTCTCAGAGTTTGATGTGGTAGCTAGGATCAATGCTGAAGATGTAGCTGATGCTATGAATTTGGGTTAGATGTGCCATGTTGTGGAAAAGAAAAATAATATTTGAATGCATGAACAACATCAGTTTAATGACACTCATTTTCCAAACTAGAGCTATTGAAATCAGTTTAAATGGGAAAGACATACATACAAAAACATATTTAAATTACATTTAGTAATAAACATTCCACTGCTGATTATGTACCTGATTGTGTTACTGGTTTATTTACAGTTGTGGTTGTCTTTGAGCTGATGACTGGATTCAGTGTCCTTGTCTCAGTTGGAGCTGTAAAAAATGAATTTGTAGAAAATCACATTTTTACACTTGATGATCAATATAAAGTTAAAAATAGTAACATTATTAATAACAATTTACCTGAATCTTTGACAGTATATGTGGCTGAGGTCTTCAGTTGACTTCTCTGAGTAACCAGACATCTCCACTCTTTGTTGAGATCTTTATTCAGGAGTTTCAGAGTGCTGATACAGTGTGTTGAGGAGAATGATATCTGATATCTGGAGTCTGTCATCACACTAACACCAGTCTGATTCACCCAGATCAGCTGAATTCCATCATAATGGACCAAAGTATCACAAGGGTATCTATCAGATGAATACAACTGACAGAGAGTCACAGAGCTGCCTGGTCTGATCTCAGTCTGTGAGGATGATGAAGAGACTGAAACAGGAAATAAGACAGAAGTCATACTACAGACTTCACTCTTTTCATTACATGTGAGTTTTAAGGTGTTATTAAAAAAATTACAGAAACACTGACCATGCAGAACATGCAGATAAACAGGTGCATCAGTTCCTTGTTGTTTTCCATTCACATATTGTCGGCAGGAGTAAAGCCCATAATCTTCTTGTGTGATTTTCTTGATGTTCAGAGAGCAGTCAGACCCCACACTCAGTCTCTCATGTCTCTCTATGTTATTCTTCTTTATCCCTCCAGCAATCAGTTCAACTGTCTCTGAATGTCTGTTATAGTTCCATGTAGTTGATGTGCAGCCAGAAAGAGCATTATTACAGGGCAGACGGACATTTTCACCAGAACTGCTGAACACATGAGTTAATTCTGTTCCACTCATACCTGAAACACAGTTCATTTCATATTACTTATTAATATATAAAAACAGGGAATTAAAAAATCTGCGTTAATTATTTAACCTTTAATGACACAGCAGATAAAAATAGTCCGTAAAAAACAAAGTATGAGACACAAATTAGAATGTTTTTGTCCTGTTTTAGGCAGAAAATTAACTAACTTAAACTGGACATTGTGAATACCACTGAAATATAATCTTATGTAGCAATTATTACAATTACTTGTGTGGTTTCAAACCTGTATGCATTTCATAAAAAAATATTTTCAACAGTTTCAACTGTTTTTGTCCATGCAATAAAAGTCAGTGTGGTCCAAAGCAACATCGGTCTTTATATGAAGACCAAACATCAAAACATCAGGTTTGGACCACATTGACTTTTATTGCATGGACAGGGCATTCTATAATAAAATGGTATGTACCAAACAGCATATGAGATCATAACATCAATTCAATCTAAATTTTAAAAATAATTTTTAATATTTTTTAATAAATGGTTATTCCAATTATACAGATTTAAAAAATGTTATATATATATATATATAATATATATTATTATATATATATATATATATATATTTTTTTAAAAAATATTTTCATTACCTGTTAGAAGTGGACAGAGAATGATCATTTCCAGCAGACGCATATGGCACATTTTATCTTTTAACAAACTTTCCTCTTACTTGACCAACTGAGATTGACTCTCACGCAACAGCTGCATTTCACTGACAGTGGAAGTTTGTAATGGAGAAGTGTGTCACATGCTCATGTATTTCAATTTTACAGATGTCTGACCCTTATGTCATTCTATAGGCCTATTGTACAGAATGAAAATATGCACTGACCAATGAACATGAATTTTGGTTGTAGGCTGATTATATCGCCAAGACTGATATATCGGTCGATATTTATCAGCATATGTTTTTCTGTGGACGATGTGTTGGAAGCGGTGTGCCTGACTTATTTTTTTTTTTTATTTCTTTTGTCTTCATTAGTTTATGGTCCCTGTTACTTTATTAGAAAGTACTATTAAACAAAGTAAACAAAAAGTATTATAATGTTCACTTTTATATTATTTGCCATAAATATAATACTCTCTTATTTACATCAGCATTGAGCAAGTATGCATTTATATAATTTAAACAAATCTTTGAATATCTAATGTGTTGAATATCTAGACTTGTTTGAATTCAGCTGTGAGTCTTCTTAAATGTGCATCTGTACACTGCAGAAAAGACTGCGTCTGTGCGAACTGAATGTTGACAGGAGAGTTCAAACTTTAAAACCTGATGTAACAGTGTAAGTTTAAAGGGTCAGAAAAGAGCTGTGGTAACGTCATCGATATCATACACTTCATATCGTCTTTTTGAGCTCACAAGAAAAATTGCTTGCGACTGTGAGCAAATTTGTAGATTTTATGACCAAAAAAAAAAAAAAAGATTTTCAGGTAAGAAAGTAAATTTTTTCATCAAGATTATTTTTTTACCTAGCAATCATTGAATTGTATTTACAGTTATTTAACTTACATAACCTGAAATAGCTTTTCCTCTAGTTTAATTTGATGCTTTGTATTTATGCTAACTTTAAATCCACATGCTAAAACAGGTAGCTATGTTATGACTGTTTGGGGTGGGAATAGTTGTAACAATTTATTAAAAATGTTACAACCAACCCATTACCCCTATAATGATTCCAATGAGTCAAGTTTTGAATCACATCCTCTGTTGAGGAATTAATGGGCTTATTCTGTAAATGTGTTTCCATCATTTGTGTGCATGTCTTAAAAAAGAACTTCTTCAATTGAAGTTTTTTGTGCACATTATTAGAATTTATGCACATCATGCACATCCAGCATTTCTCAAAATTCACATAAAAAGGTTGATCATGGAAACATAGCCAGTGACTGAACCCTTATGTGACGGAATACAGTACACTTTACAAATTAGCATCCTCGTCCAAGACACAATCACTCATTTCATTACCTTTACTCTCTTTTTGAAGTGTTATAGGAATCCAAATGAACAAGTGTAATTTTATCAGCCACCCTGCTCTCTAAGTTATCGCATCAGTCATTAAAAAAAAAAAAAAAATCATTAATCACAAAGACATTAATCTTTGTGCGTCTACACATGTTAATTCTGCCACTGTAATAAACAAATTCTCCCATAAGCCAGTTAAAAAAGAAGCACACATCTCATATAATATATTTTCAACTGTAAATCTACTTTTTAACTTAAGTCCTGTAATACTTTTTTACAGAAGACTTCTTAAAATCAAACAAAAGTCAAACTGTAAGCTCTCTTTCTTCAATTAAGTAGATAATGATCAGTAAAATAAAACAAAACAAGTGCATATTTATTTTGGAAACTGAGCTAAATGAGTAAACCTTCTTATTTGTTCTTGACATGAAGACAAACAGTTTAATCTCAGAGACCAAATAAACAAACATAATATTAGTAAGTCAGAATGCACTGGATTTAAGAAGACTATGATCGCCTATTGATTATATAAGAGGAAAGGATTGTAAATCCACCTGATCAGTTTCCACTGACATTTTAATAATGTTTAATACAATGTAAGAATTACATCATATGATGCGAGTAAACATCTGTTTTGTGTGTGTTTGTTTGTGTGTTTGTGTGTGTTCACTGAAAAACAAATCCTTGTTTCCTCCTAAACATTATTAAGCAACAAATAAAATATGTATTTTTCCCATGCAACCCTTTTTTCCTTAATTAGTCTGAATATTGTACTCATACTCCTTGCGTAATCTTTGGGGCTTAATTGAGCAATGTGTCTAAACCCAGTTTAGACTGATGGGTATGAATTCTGTTGGTAGTTCCTCATTTTCTTTTTTAAGCAAGTTGCTTCATAGCACTGAATTTGTCAACTTTTTAACTGTAGACGCTGGTGAGGAACTGGACACTCATGCTAGTTCTTATGAGTCTACACATGAGGTGAAGGTTTCCCATAATCTAGTCTACACTGTTCATTCCCTCAGTGTTTAACCCAGTTTGCTCATAAGCATGTGGGAAGCACACATCTTTCTCACAAATCTTTTGGAAGACAAACATTCCAAAAACAGTCTGTGTGATCACAAGAAGCAAGCAGAGGAGGAACTGATAATTTTAAACAGAAGGGACAGATTGACAGAAACAGAAAATGGCTGAAAAGTGTCGTTTGTTTCTTTTGGGACTGATAATCATTTCTCACAGGTAAAACATTTCTACACACTCTAAGACATCTGTGAAAGAATTATTTAAAAATACATACATATCAGTGGAGTGGATGAGACCCATGTGTTGTGCGGTTCTGGTGAAAATGTGCGTCTGCTCTGTAATAATGCTCGCTCTGACTGCACATCAACTACAGGGATCTATAACAGATCAAAATTCAACTATAGTTGAACTGATTACTTTAGGGATAAAGAGGAATGACAGAGAGAGACCCCAGCAAACAGTGGTCCGACAGCAATGTTGTGTCCCTGGCCAAAAATAGTCACCATAGGACGGCATAAATCAGTTAAAATATGTAACAGAACTTTTCCTAAAAATGCATTCAGATACATTTGTACATGGCTACAATTCTCTGGGGTTATGTATTAATTGTTACTTCCATTCAGATTTCATTTTGGAACTATTTGTCAACCATGACGGGACGTGTCAGAGAGACGTCTTCTCAACAGTCATTAAACGTCCAAATATTTGCTGGGATGTGAGAGACTGGGGTCAGACTCCCAGGTGAAAAAAAGTACATTTCTATAATGTACTTAAAGTGCTCTATTTTCGCACACTAATTTTGTACTTAATATACTAAAAATTCTTCTTTAGTACTTCTTAAGATAATATTAAGAACATCTAAGTGTACTCAATTGTGCTATTTTTAGACACCATGAAATATGAACTTAAATGTGCTTTTAATATACTATCTCTCATGTATTTAAAAAATGTATTTAGATACTACTTATTGAACCCATAGTGTACTACAAGTGGTAACTAAATATATTTTTTAAATACAGATATAGTATTGAGTTCTTAAAAAGCATTCTTAAAATTCTTACTTTAAATTATGTAATGAAAAGAGTGAAAACTGTTGTATGATTTCTGTTTATTTTCTATTTCAGTCTCTTCATCATCCTCACAGACCAGGCAGGGTAGCATTTCCCAAAAGCATCGCAAGCCTAAGTTGATCATAGCTCCATTGGTGGCAATGGTTCTACGATCAACTTAGGCTTACGATGCTTTTGGGAATCACAGCCCAGCTCTGTGACTAAATTCATTTTCCTTGTGAAACTTTGATCTGTATTGATGGACTTCAGCTGGTCTGGGTGAATCAGGCTGGTGTTAGTGTGATGACAGACTCCAGATATCAGATATCATTCTCTTCCAAACACTGTTACAGCACTCTGACTACAACACTCCTGAATGAAGAGCTCAACAGAGAGTGGAGATGTCAGGTTAGGAAAAATGAGCTGAAGACCTCAACCACAACAAGTAACAAGTATTCAGATTAGACAAGCATAATGATAATGTTATCTTGTGTGTTAGCTAATTATTAAAATATGATTGTCATATTTTCTAGTATGATGAATCTAAACTAACACTCATCCTGTACAGCTCAAGATGATCCGACGACTCCAGTGATTCCAGTCCACACCACAAACTCTGAGGAGTCTTTAACTAGAAAATCAAAAAGGCCAATACAAGGTAATCACTGTCTTTCTCTGTTTCTTTTCAAGCTTTAAGAGACACAGCAGAGAGTACAGCAGATCACAATCTTTGTGAATTAAATGAACTTTAATGTTCATCTATTTTCTTATTTGCTCAAGGAACATATTATGGTCATGATATATCATTTTAGATGCATCGTGACCACAATGTCCGATACTGTGTAACTTTTAAAATAATCATGTCTGTTTGTCGTGGCACTGCTCCTCACCAACTATAACTGTTGAAAAATACTATGAAATTAAATCCTATTTTTACACGAATATGTTTTTAATTGTTGAGTCTGAATACTGTTCTCTGCTCTCTCCCTCAGAGACTGATTGTTGTTGTAGTTACTGCATCAGCTGTTCTCCTTGCTGTTATTCTTTGAGTGATTTGTAAAAAAGGGGAGTTTTCATAATTATTAATATTTTACAACAAATACTGGTCCCACTTTATATTAGGTGGCCTTATGTTCTTACATTTAAACTAATCATTTGATACAATGCATTTATTGTGAAAATACATGTTTTAACATTGTACTTATATTTTTAAAAATACCTGCATGTAGTTACATCTGTTATTAATTTCTGTAATTTATAATTACACTGTTGACCCTTCCCTTACACCTTACACCACCCTTAAAACTACCTACCAATATGAACACAAGTACATTGTATTTCATTTAATTTTTTTTTATTTTTATTTTTTATGCAAGTAGGCTACTGTACATATAGTAGCTAAGGCCACCTAATATAAAGTTGGACCTAAATACTTAAATTCCCTTTCAGGTTGTATCATAGAAATGTAATGTTAAAATACGGACTCACAGGAACAAAATGAATTCATGTAAGCAGTTTAAGATATTTCAGTATAATATTGTAAGCTGTAATGATTCATCACAAGAACTGGGATCCATTTGCATGCTTTATTGTACAAGAGCGTAGTCAGACAGGCAAGGTCAAACAGGGGCAAACAGGTACAGCAAGGGACAGGCAGAATCGTGGTCAATACACAGGCACTGGTCAGGACAGGCAGATATCACTCACAAAACAGCAGACAAGGCAAGGGTCAGGGTAGGCGGCAGAGGATCGTAAACGGAACAGACAATCAGACAGGATATAAACGTTCAGAAATGTACACCGTGGTAATTCAAGACTTCGCAAAGCTGAGATGTGCATGAGAGTCTTTTATAGTCCAGGTGATAGGCAACAGCTGGTGGGATAATTAGTCAGAGGCACGGGCTTGTGGGAAATGTAGTATTTGTGTGTGTGTGTGTGTGTGTGTGTGTGTGTGTTGTGTGCAGTGCCGCGTTAAGCCTTCGCGGGCCCGGGCTAACGATCGCAAAGGGCCCCCCTCCCCCTCGACATCCATAATCGCGCGTCTTATGCGAATGAGTCCGAAGATTTTAATATGAATAAGACATTATCAATTTAAAACATGCAGACAAAAATGGTAAAAACTTTTCTATGATTGACAACAACTGTAGTCTACTATACACTCTAAAAAAATGCTGGGTTAAAACAACCCAACTTGAGTTATTTTGGCAACCCAACGCTGGGTCAAATATGGACAGACCCAGCGTTGGGTTATTTTAACCAGCCGGTTGGGTTAAATCTTTGACCCAACTTGTTGGGTTGTTTTATTAACTCCATTATTGATTAAAATGACTACATTGCTGGTTAAAAACAAACCTGAAATAGGTTTATAATAATAATAATAAAAATAATCACAGAGAATTACTAAAAGCAACAGTAATATCTCAAAAGGTAAAGATTTATTAATAAAAAAGACATCCAATGCAAGACATAAAAGCATATATAAATCATATAGCAAAAGCATGATATTTTTCATGCTCAATGAACAATATAAATACAACTTCCATTTTATAAATTTTAAAAATAAATATCAATAAATTAAATTAGCTTTCGATTTAAACATTTACATTATATCACAAGTATAAGACACAAGTACAATGCTTCATATATATTAGTTAGATGACTTTCCCCTTCATATAAACTTTAGATATATTTAGATATATGCTTTAGATAATGTATTAGTCTGACAACTTTCCTCTTAATATAAACTCACATAACATTTAGAAAGGGTTAGTTGTCATGGGTTCCAGTACTGCTCAACATGACAAATATCACGGAGCAGTCTTACAGAAGGAGATTCAGTTCCTGGGAGTTTGTAGACAACAGTCTGCAAAAACTCCTACACTGGTGCATACTGCTTCGGAAATGGATGTCTAAAACATAAAAAGTTTAAAGCACGTGTCCACAGCACCAAGGAGTTCATTTTGATGCAGTGCCTGTTTGCCAACAACAACAAAGGCTTGATGGCACTGACTGTCATCCCCAAGACCAAGGACAAAGGGGAAGGGTTTAATGAGCTCTGCCTCCTTCAAATATTCAACCATGTTTGGTCCCAACCTGTTAAAAACAGAAGAATGTTAAAAACATACAACTCACTATACTTCACTATATCAAAATGCCGCATTATAAACAAAATCAATCATTAATATTTTATATATCGTGCAGTTGACTCAAATTACATTCTACGTAATTTGCATAATTAGTCATTCAGTCTTATAGGGTGCTTCTCAAATAGAAGGTTGATTCCTAGTAAGGCTGAGTCTGTCCAAGTCCAGTCCTTCTGAGGCTTCTAGGCTAGAGAGTCCTAAATCGCCATCACCTGCTTTCAAATGGAGCGGCATTTAATAGACAGAACCGTAGTTCACTGACAAGCTACGCAATATCGCGTTCATTATCGAAGGCGATTCATCTGCGATATGAACGCGATATTGCGTGGCTTGTCAGTGAACTATGGTTCTGTCTATTAAATGCCGCTCCATTTGAAAGCAGGTGATGGCGATTTCGCGGTAATCAGGGAACCGGCTTTACTGACGAAATGCGCGTGACAATCGCATGCGATATATCGCCCAGCCCTATCTGCAAGTTGTACTGCTCTGTCAGGTGAAATACTTGGCTCTGCAAGTAAATATAATTTTAACAACAACAAAATTAAGGATATTTGCCAAAATAATAAACACTTACTTTTAGTAAAAGATAACAAATTTTAACTTTTACCTGGTATAACCAAGGTGCTGCTTATGGCTTGAGAATCCTCTTTCTCACGGCTTGTGCAGTTTTCACGATGGGTTCTCTTCCTGACATTTCGCAAGCGTTCCTCCGGGAATCCAGTAGCTGGACGATGGCTTTGTCCAGGGCTGAACCATGCTTCCTAAAAACACAAAAGTAGTTTTTATTCTCATTTATTTGGTTCCACAGTTATTGCTGATTTTTATTTTATTTAAACTGTTTTTTTCTTCTTTATTATTTTACATGATGGTTTATGCCGTTCATGCCTCCAAACATTCTTATTTGTTTTGATAATAAACGTCCTGCTTTTCATAATTATTTGTTCTTCATTCATTTCTGATTTTTAGTTTTGTACCTATACCTATTTAAACTTTGTGTTATTTGAGTTACTATAAAAGTTATTTGTTCTTTTATATTAGGCATATAGCATGGTGTATTTTTATTCGTTTTGTTAATAAAAGTTCTAAGTTCTACGTTGTATTTTGTTGTTGCTTGAATTGAATTAAAGCAGTTGATGCCGAATAGCCGCTAAAAGTGAAAGTAAAATGTGCACGGTGCTTTTACAAGCCATTTAAGCAGAGGAAAGTGAGGGAAAGAGGAAAAACTCAAACTAAGATTCATACGACCCCCCACCACGGTGATATCGGTATTACCGCTGTTGTTAAGCGTCGATTAACCGGTGGAAAAATTTCCTCACCGTCACAACCCTAGTTTGTATCCTGTAGGAATGTGACCGAAACTAAATACTTTATTTGGAAAGACACATATAATGAAAAACACATTCTATGGAGCCCCTAAAGGGACATGGTGATGGAAAAAAATGAGATAGGAGGATAAATATTTTTATATATTTTAATAGTTTTTTGCATTTGCTCACAAATGTTTTATAAATGAAAGCAAAAGCATTAAAATATATTCTGTTCTCATCTCATTTTTTCCATCACCATGTCCTTTTAGTTGCTCCATAGTAGGGCTGGACGATTATGGCCTAAAATCAAAATCTCGATTAATTGAACATTTTACCTCGATTACGATTAATGAACGATTATTTTGTTTCTTTTTTTTCTTTTTGCCCTCATAGTTCACTGACAAGGTTTGTACTGTAAATATGATTGACTATTAAAGGTGGTACAGGGGATGTTTTCGTCGACTGAGTTTTTAAAATGAGCGCATGTGGAAGAACAACCCCCCTCCTTCAGTGTTTGTTTACCACCGGCATTCGCTGTGTTATTAAGCCGGGCACACATTTAACGACTAGCTAAAACATTCTGACTGTGCTCAACATACAGCGATTGTTTCCTGCTCCTGAAGCAGATTTATATACTTTCACAAGGAATATGAACACCGACTGTAATCGCAGACTGAACGCAACTGGCTCTGACTGGACGCGTTTGAGCGCGATCAGTCATAAGTATCAATTTACATTCATAATCGGCCTTACAATCGTTAAGTGTGTGCGCGACCTAAAGCCGTGGATTCATTATGTCGGACTCACCGCAGGTGACTCATAATCTGCAGTTGTTACTCCTGTCTCCTGACAAAAACATTGCATGCGGAGTGTGGAAAGTTACTGGAGCGCGCAGCCGCGCTCGTCTCTCACAAGGAACGTCATGGCAGTGATTGACAAGCCAGAGGGCCAATCCGCGCACGTCTCTCACAATGGCAGTGATTGACAAGCCAGAGGGCCAATCGTTTACGTGATCATCGCGTAAACGATTGGCCCTCTGGCTTGTTGTTTTTTAAAGGCCCTACCTCATGCAGATGATGTATATTAATATTATTACTTTCAGTGCACCTAATAAAGTCTTTCATCAGTTAAGTAATATTGCAAAAATGTATAAACAAAACATCCTCTGTACCACCTTTAAAGGTGGGATATTTTTTTTCTATTTAAAGAGTGATCTGACATAACAGCTCACTTTCAGCAGTTATTTTATCTATGCTTCATAACATTTCTTACAGATTTCTGCTCGCTGTAAATCAAATAAAGATAAAGATAAAGATAAAGATTAATTAGAACAGTACCAGTACAAGTGATTGCGTGTGAATTAGTCATACCGTCTCTCTGTTCATTGTGAAGCTGTGGGTTGTAAATGGTTACTCCAAAAGTAGACAATATATGCTAAGAAGTTTGAGTTTCTAAGCTCCTTTAGTGATAATCACAGGACAGCGCTGACTGCGTTCCTCTCTGTGTGCGCGATCTCACATTTTGCGCAGCTGTTTGTATGAGTGTTTGTGCCACACTGCAGCTGCGCGAGCGCGGTAGCTCGGAATAATAATACATCCGATCGTCTAATCGCTTGAATGTACAAACCTTAAAACAAATACAACTGACAAAGTTTAGTGAAGATACAAGGCTCACCGCTTGCGCGCCATCACTATGTGTTTTGTTTTTATGCCACTGACTGGACGGGGCGGAGTCATGTGGCTACACACGCGGTAATGTTTTTAAGGGGAAAGTATTAACAGGATTAAAAAACCGAAATAACCAACATGGGGAAATTACGTCGGTTAGAGGTTCTGAATTTCGGTTTCGGTTACTTTTCGATTAATCGTCCAGCCCTACTCCATAGAATGCGCTACTCATTTTCTTCACTTTCCGAATAAGGTTTTCAGCTTCAAGCAAATCCATAGTATCCTGTGAATGTAACAAGACCATAGACCAATTTGTTCCTTTTAAAATGAAAAGCTTTAGAAATGAGGCAATAAGAAAGTTGTACTCACATAGCCTTTACCCTGGGAGTCCTTCAGACAGGGATATTGCTCAACCAGAGAAACAGCCAAACACATCTTTTGCTCAGAGGATGGGCTAGAAATAATAATAATAATAATAATAAAAAGAATTCAGGAGAAAGTCATACATCAATACAATACAGACATGAAAGAATTTCCAGCATTAGACAGACTTAGGACTCATACACAATGTTTACATTTGGTTGTAATTTACCTTCAAGTGCTTGGTACTGTTATGTACAGACACAGTTCAGTAATTTACAGGAGCAACAACCGCATTCTACAACACTGACTCCAGAAAATAGCAGGAAGCGACAACCGCATTTACAGAAATTCTAATTTTAAATGTAGTTGTCACTCCTGCAACTTTACAGTATGTACTTGGCCATAATCCACTATGGGAGCTCATGCAACTGGCCAAACTTGGATGCACCATTTGGCCTAAATTCACTTCCTTTTACAAAAATGTATATGCAATAAAATATACTTTTTATCATGGACAAATGCATACATACTTTTCTCCAAAGCGATTCATAAGGTGTGAAACTAGTATCCTGACCATGCATCTTCGCTGATTTAAAGATAAAGTGCTCTTCTCAAGACTGGCCAATACGTCCTTGCCTTCGACACTGCTCATTAGGACCTCAGAAATATTCTGTTGTAAAAGACAAAGCAGCAAACTATTCAAGCTGCAGATCCTAAAAATTTGACTAAATGTTGCTGAAATATCCCTTTAACACTAGTGCAAATCACTTTTACAAAGTTTCACATTTGACAATTGATTTGTTTTTACTCATGAACTTACTACACACAAATAAATAAGTGAATAAATTAGTAAAGCCACTGTTAATTTTAGTAAATGTGACAAAACTGTGTTGCACCTGAATGTGTATGATTTTATGTACATTAATTTGAAGTACAGAAAGACAACAACACATACAAATATTGGCACTTCCTCCACTGACATCTGAATTTCTGCTTCACATTGTTGGTCCACAGGAGGTTTGGAAGCTGATCCACTTTGGGTCTGTTCTGGTTGTGGCTCCTATAAAAGTACATGGGAAAAGGGTTACCTACATGGACATGGTTTCATTTCTTGTAACAAATGACATGCATTTTTCATATTGACGTTTATTCTACACACAACAGTGCTTGGATGCTAGCTTAAGTTAGCTAATATAGTGTAGTGTTATAATATATTCTACATATACTTACGCAAAACATTGTAAAACACAAATACGGTGAATTAAAGATAGCCTTCTCAGGAAAAAAAAGCTTGCATCTCCAAACAGTCTGTACAGGTGTGTAAAGGCGATGAGGCGATCGAGTGTCGTGTCATAAAACAAACGCGTCGCATATAACGTTATAACTTAACGTTAACGTTAAATGTTTGCTTTATGACGCGACACTCGCGTCCAACTAAATATCTCATATACTGTAAGTAACATATTTCAGTGGAAATGTTTACCAAAGGAGACGTTCGATTTATTCAAAAGCATGATAAAGCTGTAACATAACAGACTAGCCTACAAGCTTACGGAGCAAGGTTTACTTTTTAAAACTTAATGTCAAGTGAACCGCCTTATTTCGCATATTCTGTTGTTTTATAGTTGTATAATAAAAAAAACACAAACATACCATTTTTTTCCGAATAACAGCTGTCCTCGCTGAAAAACGATGGCTCTTGACTGCTGAGGTGATTCAAAATGCCCGCGAAGGTACAGTTGAGGCGTCGAGGAGGGGGAGGTTCACTGTGTCAACTGTCACTAAAATTGACCCAACTGGTAACCCAGCGGCTGGGTACACAAAAACTACCCACACTGGGAAAATAACCCAATAAACTTACCCAAATGCTTACCCAGCGGTTGGGTAGAAAAAATACCCCACATTTTAGAAGTGTGGCTCATGTTCGCTCCTCCACATTATGACTTGCATTGCTGATCTAAAATGAACAATAAAATTAAAATTAAAAAGACTTGTTATTATAACAATCAAGTGTAAATTCGACCGTCGACTCTGCTTGGACTTTCAGAACTTCAGATCATTCCTTTTCAGATGTATGTGTCCTGAAGATATTCCTAGTTGATTAATTATGTCACAGACTTTTTTTATGCCGTTTTTATGACCTAATAATGTACTATATTTAATTCTTCTCTACATATGTTGTCCATCACATTTTAGTGTGCATTTTATTTCGTTTCCACAATCACCCCAACGAGTTTAAACCAGTTTACATTTATTCACATCTTGTGCAGTAATTTTTAAATGTGCAGATGTTCATTTCTTTTTGTTTTTTTCTTCCTGAAAACCATATGACTCAATTAAAATTCTTTCCTACTTACATTCTGCACATAAGTTTCAGAACCCCCTTAAAAATGACGGTCATGCAATAATCATCGTCAACATTGTTGGACCTTTTCTTTGTCCATTTATTCACTTCTTAATGATTACTTAGCAAGGCGTCACTAGGCCCTTTTTTAGGGGGCTTCAGCCACCCTAAACTCTGCCCAGCCCCCCTAAAAATTTTGATTAATAATTTTTGATCGCTTCAGTCCCCTTTTAAAAAACTCATTTGGAAACGGGCGCAAGCTGCGTCCAAGTTTCGGCTCCGCCCCTTGATCTGGTCTGCTTGGATTGAGCGCATTTTCATCTTCAGTGCGCCGAGCAGAGCGACTCAAAGGCACAAGGTGTGTGTTCGTGGTGCGTGCATTTATGATAGATTGATTGCTAATGCAGATATGCATCTCATCGTGCAGTTCTTTGTCTAAATGCATTGCAGTTACATATGTTAATGTTCTGGAGCATTGGGATCACACGGGACGGCTCGGTTTTCTCATCCATACCCAACGTTTCGCTCGTTCACCTTCACCCCTTGTTTATATTGTTTTTTTTATTCCTACAAAATGAAGTGATTACCCCTGAAACCACTTTAATTCATAAACGATCATGAGTTCTTTTTAATTTATTTTTACAATACAGACAATGTATGTTTTGAATTAGCATTATGCATCTCATGCACAGACATGTGCACACATATTGTCTGAAAGCACTAAGATGGCCCAGAGAGAGAATGTGAGTTATTTTGTTTTTGTATTATTAAATATAGTTTTGTATTAATAATAATGAATGCAGGGAGTGTCTGAATATAAATTAGCGTATCGTAAGTAGACGGGATTTTGAATTTCTTGATTTCTACATTTATACGATTGTTACTTGATTATCGAAGGTGCAAATGGATAATTCCTGTTTATTTTTAATAAATATAAATCAAATATAGGAACAGATTATCTATTGCCCAATAGACACTTACATTAATACTGTTTGTCTATATTCTTAATG
>JAOTNS010003004.1:0-29533 GCA_028476615.1 Culter alburnus
CATTTTGGAACCTTTATTTTCAAGAGTGTATGTTACTGACATAACTAAATTTATTCACATTTACTGTATCGAAAGAGCAACAGGACATCCTACTAAATATCTCCATTTGTTTTTCACAGAAGAAGGAACGACTTAGGGGTTGGAACAATGCGAGGGTGAGTCAATTTCAAAAGTTATCTTTCAGAAAAGGTCAGAGAGCCCATTGAAAAGGGAATGACCTAAAACAGAAGCAGGAACCGCAACTGTCTGCTCACCTTTGGACCAGGAAGTCCTTCGCCTGGAGCTCCTGGTTTCCCCTGTGATCCTGGTAACCTTAGGACCCTTCATTGATGCATGTATCATTATCTTATTATAATCTATACAGTAGATGCATGTTTTAAAGTCATACAAGAGGCTGTTTATACTTACAGGTAGACCTGGCTGACCTATGCCAACTAGACCTAGAGGACCTGGTCTTCCTGGGTTTCCTTTGTCACCCTAAAACAATCACACCTCAAATAACTATAAGATTGAATAAAATACATGCATGTAGGCGTTTACATTGTGATGAACAAGAACATCAACATACTACCTCTGGAACAGGAAAGTACCTCATTGTAACTTATTTATTTAAATCCTCCAAATCACAGCATCCAACAGCAATAGAAAAGAAAAACCACAATTGAGATCTCTTTTATATATCTCAATCATTTCTCTTTTGGCAGCAATGAGATTAAATCAAAAGCAAATGAAGACTTTAATTTTCCTCTGGAGACACTGTCACCAGTAATTTCACATGTGCCCCCTCAAATCTGTGCCAAGACACTGAAGTCTTTAGTTAAATGTAAGAGATCTTCAATTAAACTCAAACATTTTTCATTAAAGTCTAAATCTTACTGTATGACAATAACTGTCTTATTTGTTTCCATTTTTCGTTCTCCTCTAATTTTAGAAGAAACATCCAAAACTTAGTCTAAAATCTGAGACTTGAGTGTTGATACTTAATTGAAACAAGTGAAAACCCCATTAAATCTCCTGAGTTATGAAAGAGCAACATCTGAACGATAAATGTTCCTCTGGGATTATATAGAAACAACAGTAATGCCTGTAATGATTACACGACCATTCAAAAGTTTGGGATTTGTAAGATTTTTTAATGTTTTTGAAAAGTGTCTTATGCTCACACTAGGGCTGCATTTATTTGATCAAAATACAGTACTTTGAAATATTATTACAATTTAAAAGAACTGTTTTTGATGTAAATATACTGTATCTTAAAATGTAATTTATTCCTGTGATTAAAGCTGAATTTTCAGCATCATTACTCCAGTCTTCAGTGTCACATGATCTTTCAGAAATCATTCTAATACACTTATTTGCTGCTCAAGAAACATTTCTTATTATTATCAATGTTGAAAACAGTTGTGCTGCTTCATATTTTTGTGGATTTTCAGGATTCTTTTGCATTTACTTGAAATAGAAATCCTTTGCAACATTATAAATGTCTTTCCTGTTCCTTTTGATCAATTTAATGCATCCCCGCTGAATAAAAGTATTAATTTCTTTCAAAAGCTTGTTACTGACCCTAAACTTTTGAACGATTTATGTTTCCACTGCTTTAAACTTTTTTTTTTTTTTTTTTTTTTTTTTTTTGTATAATATGAACTAAGTCTTGTTGAGAACAACCAGCTGAAAAGTTTACCTTTGGACCAGGGAATCCAATTCCAATATCTCCTGGTGGACCAGATGCACCAACTGGCCCTCGATCACCCTAGGAGTAAAATGTAGGTCAGTGATTCATTTGGTCATCATCTTCACATAAATTTAAAATTCACATAAATTTAAAGATGATATATGTGCCATTCAATACTATAAACCTCATTAATCTTGGATGCATGTCACAATGCTTCACCCAACGCTTTCTCTCATGTATGTTCCAAATGACATTTACAGAGCATAAAGGCATCCCTTGTGTCTGGCAGTTTAGGGGTTTTTTGCATTTGAATGTGCTATTATATATTTGTCAGATTTTCAAAGCACTCTTTGTTAAAACTTCCTGATTAAACATGAGGCAAAATCTGCATTTAAACTGATATGGAAACATCCCTAAAATGTCAGTTCTTTACCACCCAGACATCTGTCTCTATTTAAAATATCAAAAATATCAGTTACAGACGTTTCACTGGCAAAGAAATGGATGATATGATCATACTTTGGGTCCTGCTTGACCCTCATGCCCCTGGTCTCCTGGAGGCCCTTTCAAACCCTGGTAAAATAAAGAAGAAACATGTTAAAATTGGTCATGCACTTTCATGCATTATTTTTTTAATCATTTTTTTAACAACTAATCAGCCATATGCCTATTATAAACCATAGGTTGATATAGCACTTTTAGGCAGATGTAGATGCCTGTTAAACTGTGCTAATGTGGGTTCTGAAGGACCTGACTCAGTCAATCTAGCTATTCAGTCTCTTTACTAATCCCACTGTACAAAGTCACCCTCGGAAAAAGAAAAATATCCTGCAAGCTTGGATTCACTGCTTTACATGTGTACATTAGTTTAGGATTACGAGCGATCTGCCGATCACATTCCATAAGTGCAGAGCAGGGAAACAGCCATGGCCTGCCATGATCACCACATTTATGTGATGAGACAACGGGCCCTATCATACACCTGGCGCAATGCCACAGCAGGTGCGACGCAAGTGTTTTTTGCTAGTTTCAGCCCCGACGCAGTTATCATTTTCACGTCCAGTACCCACGTTGTTTAAACGGCAAATGCACTCGTGCCCATCTGTTCGCCCATGGGTGTGCTGATCTGAAAACGAGGTGTGTTCAGGTGCATTGTTGGCATGTTGCTATTTTGAAGCAACTGAAAACAACTGCGCCACTGACCAACAAAAACCTGCTCTAAAGTCAATGCCGCAGTATTTTGTTTTTGTTATTTAAAGGGCGTGCTAGTAATATGCGCCTATACGCAGGTGCACAACACCGTACACTCTGCTTGTTACACACACAGGGAGGCGCAGCAGCAAATAAAAGGATTACAATGTAAAAGATTATTATTGTGTACATAAAGATAAAAATACCTATGATGTCATAATGGATAGTCATTGCATGTATCAGAATTACATATTTGCAGTAATGACTAATGAAAATGGCTAATTATTTGACCAATCGTGGCAATACACATGTATTTAAACTGACTCGTCAGGTTGAGGGTGTCTATATTCTGCCATGTTAATAGCAATCCCGCATGGTGCAGGCACACCTGGCTTTTAAAGGGAATGGGAGATGACACTCTGATTGGTTTATTGGACGTTACGCCCAAAACACACCCATGACTCATTAAGAGACTAGGTACAACCCTTTTGGACCATGCACCTTGCGTGCCGACCATTTATCCATCGTTAAATTGGTAAAAGTGGATTCGGACTCGCCCTAAGTGCACCTGTGCCATGTACTTCAGACCACGTGCTTAGATCGTTAAAATAGGGCCCAACATATAATAAGACTAATGCATTTAGTTTTTTTTAAAATCTATTTATCTGTCTGTCTATCTTACCTATATCACTTTTTTAGTGAGAAACAAATCACAGTATTCAAATGAAAAGATCAGCCTTTTTAAAACTGCATACTGTACTACCGGTTTCTTTCGTAACATGACATTTGTTATTCTCACCAAATGATTTTTTTCACTTCTTAAATTGTGATATTATACACACCTTTTATCTCTCTCTCTCTCTCTCTCTCTCTCTCTCTCTATATATATATATATATATATATATATTTGTATTTTTTCTGCATCTTTGAAAAGTTACATTTTATAAGTTAAAGTTAAAAAAAAAATAGTGGCAGCAAAAATAACATTATAGTACTGCTATATATATATGTGTGTTTATAGTAATATAATTGTATGTATGGATGAAATACACAATTATCATTTGTTTCATATTTTCAGAGAAATTAACACATATTGTACTGGCTAAGATGAATAAGATCACACAACTATTCATGATGTGTATTCATAAATGCATAAATTAATGAAAAAAGTATTAATAAAATTTAAGTCTGTATGAGTTCAATGTATAATTTTATTAATTCATAAAATAATTAATTGGAGGAATTTTTAAGAATTCATTTTTTTCCAAACATTTTTGTGCGTGAAAATCTAATTAGAAAAAATGTTCTACTTTTTAAAATTATGCATACGGTGGTCGAGAGAACTCAACATGCTGCCAGAGAGATTATGCGCTGCAACTGAAGAAAACATGCAAATAGAAAAAACACCAGCAAATTAACAAAACATCTTCATCAGTTTGACAACAAATACTCAGTGCAACCAAATACAGAAACACATTTATTTTGACCTGGTTTTAACCATTAATTAAGCATTATGGAACTTATTTCCATGAACCTTGAACATCACAGTTGTGAAAGTATGTTAGCCAGCTTACATAACATTTCACAATTAATTGTGTATTTCCTCAATTATTTAGGCTAATAATATCTGAAAGGCCAAGGAATCATACGATCAGGATGTTAAAATAAAAAAAACTCATCTTTCAGGTCATCAACACACCACTGTACGAGTAGACATTGAACAATAAGCATGTCCCAGAGTCCCCTTGAAACATTTCCATTGTGGTCGGTATGTATTTGGTTGCATTGTGACTATTTGCAGCGGGTTTCTGTATTTGGTTGCATTGTGATTATTTGCAGCTCATTTCTGTATTTGGTTGCGTTCTGAGTATTTGCAACATGTTTCTCTATTTGGTTGTTGTGAGTATTTGCATTTCTGTTTTTGGTTGCATTGTGAGTATTTGCAGCGCGTGTTTGCATTTGGTTGCGTTGTGAGTATTTTCAGCAGTTTTCTGTATTTGGGTTGTGTTGTGAGTATTTGCAAAATGTTTCTCTGTTGGTTGTTGTGAGTATTTGCATTTCTGTTTTTGGTTGCATTGTGAGTATTTGCAGCGCGCGTCTATATTTGGTTGCGTTGTGAGTATTTTCAGAGTTTCTTATTTGGTTGCATTGCGAGTATTTGCAGTGTGTTTTGTATTTGGTTGTTGTGAGTATTTGCAGCGGGTTTCTGTATTTGGTTGCATTGTGAGTATTTGCTGCGTGTTTCTGTATTTAGTTGCGTTGTGAGTATTTGTAGCGGGTGTCTGTATTTGGTTGCGTTGTGAGTATTTGCAGCACGTGTTGTCAAACTTTTCTTAATTTGCTGGTGTTTTTTCTATTTGCATGTGTTTTCGTCAGTTGCAGCTCATTGCGCTCTCTCGGGCAACCATACATAAAGGAATATACACAATCTTTAGGCCTACTGTATTTGGGTGTTGTTAGTATTTGCAGCATGTTTCTGTATTTGGTTGCATTGTGAATATTGCAGATCATTTCTGTATTTGGTTGCAATGTGAGTATTTGTAGTGGGTTTTGTATTGGGTTGCTTTGTGAGTATTGCATCACGTTTCTGTATGTGGTTTTTTGTGGAGTATTTGCAGCAATGTGTTGTCAAACTGTTTTTTTTTTTTATTTGCTGGTTTTTTTCTATTTGCATGTGTTTTCGTCAGTTGCAGCTCGTTGAGCTCTCTCGGAAACCATACATAAAGGAATATACACAATCTTTAGGCCTACTTAAGACTCATACACAGATTATTCACATAATCAAATGAAATAATCAGTTATTAAATAATTATCATCAAGTGATAAAGAATGAAAATACAGTTACTGTTATGCATCATAAATTCAGCTGAAACCTGAAATGTGGCATATAATATGTCATGTAAAGAGGTAAATATTTATACTGTGCCTGCTCTCCTCTGGGGCCCCTCCACCCTGGAGGCCCTTCAGCGCCCTGTGAAATGAAACATAAAATTGAATCGATCATATGTGACATATTTCAGAACAATAGTAAACTGTACAACAGTAGAGAAGACTTACCTTATGTCCCTTTTGCCCTGGTGGTCCACAATTACCTTGAACCCCCTAAAACATGACTCAAGACTTTAGTTATTGTGTATATATACTTAGGACAATACATGGAAATATTAACCAATTAATTGCAATAATCCAATGCATATGCAGATGATAAAACTAGGATGTTTCACCTTATCACCTTTGAACCCAGGTCTTCCCTGTGGATGAGGAACGAGGAACAGTGTTGGTCAGAGAGTCAGTAGTAAGACAAATATATAAACTGACCATATGAAGATGTGATGTACCCCTGGACCGTTGATTCCTGGAAGACCAGGTGCTCCTGTTTCCCCCTGTACCAATGAGTCAACAACAATAAACTACAGATCTAATCATCATAATTCCTTTAAACAAATATGGTAATTATTTTCACTCTCACCCTTGAGCCTTTTTGACCAGCGATCCTTCATAACCTTGATCTCCTTTTTTACCCTAAACACAATAGAGTTTTCCTCATAAATGACACCAGTGAGGGAAAATGGCCTCAATTCCATGCGAGTGATACTCACAGGAGGTCCCTGGAGGACCCTGTTCACCTTTCTCACACAAACAAACCGGTGGTCTTGGGCACTGGCAAGAGAAATACAACCAACAGGTAGTTTGCAATCATCATTGTTCACGTTGAGTAATCATTTTTGGTGTGAAATGCTTTGAGAGTGGATATGCTTTGAATAAAGTTGGGCACATTTATACAGGGGTGGACAATGAAACTGAAACACTGGCCATTATAGTGTTGGAGGTTTCACACCTATATATGCATAGCCTCATGGCCAATCTTCATTGATTTTACGTTCCATCAGTAAGAGCAGGGTGTGAAGGTTGAATTAGCAGAGCAATAGCACAGCTGTACACAAAATATTGCAATTCACACAACATAATGGGAGACATATCAGAGATCAAAAGAGGACCAACTAATGGTGCATGTCTCACTGGCTCATCTGTGAACAGGACAGCAAGTCATTTTGGTGTATCGAGAGCTATGGTATCCAGGGTAATGTCGGCATACCACCATGTACTGTCGGATGAAAAACATTCAACAGGAGTAACCCGGATTGTATCCAAAAAACATAAAACCACAGCTGCAGAATTAAATGCGCACCTCCTGTTTCCACCAAAACTGTTCATCTGGAGCTCCACAGAGTCAATATTCATGGCCGGGCTGCTATAGCCAAATCTTTGGTCACTCGTGCCAATGCCAAATGTTGGTTTCATTGGTGCAAATATTGGGCTGTGAACAATGTGAAACGTATTGTTCTCTGATGAGTCCACCTTCACTGTCTTTCCCACATCCATGGGAGTTACGGTGTGGAGAAACCCCAAAGAGGCTGAACACCCAACTGTTGCTGCCCAGAGTGAAGCATGGCGGTGGATCAGTGATGGTTTGGTCTGCAATATCATGTCATTCCCTACTGTGCTTGATAAGCGTCACTGCCAAGGACTACCGAACCATTCTTTGTGACTATGTGCACCTAATGTTTCAAACATTGTACCCTGAAGGGAGCGCCGTGTATCAGAATGATAATACACCAATACACACAGCAAGATAGAATGCTTTGATGAACATGAATGTGAAGTCGAACATCTCCCGTGGCCTGCACAGTCACCAGATCTAAGCCACTTCGGAGTATATTGGAAAAGCAAGTCAGAAAACATTTTCCTCCACCAGCATCACACAGTGACCTAGACTCTGTTCTGGAATAGAGGAATAGCTCAAAATCCCTCTGGCCACTGAAGGACTTGTACAGTATCTGTCATTCCCAAGATGAATTGATGCTGTATTGGCCACGAAAGAAGGCTCTACCCAGGTGTTTTAGTTTCATTGTCCAACCTGTGTGTATATAACTTTATATAAAGAGCTGGGAAATAATATATTTACATTTTGAGACAAAAAAAAAAAATCAGGCGGTTGAGATTTGCTATATTGTATATATGGCTTTGAGTAAGTGCCTCGAGTTTACTGCACATGATACAATATATATCCATCTTTATGTAGATCTGTATGATTATAAATATTATTCACATTTTTGCGTCAATATAAACAATCATGCAGCTGAGATGTGCTATATAGTATTTGTTGTTTACATAAGTGTACTGTATCTGGGTAAAGTTGGATATACTTATAGTAGTTTTGCTGTAATGCAATGACATTCAGACATTTTATGACTAAAGTGTCTGAATACTTTGAGGGCCACTCTTTTTGATGTGCAGTACTTACTTCATTCTTTGCGATTATTTCCTAGGGGGAAAAAATGAAAAGAGAAATAATTATTAGGACACAAATCTGTGACAGTACCAAAACAAGTCCAATTTATTATGTGGGAAGCTTTATTATGCATTTCTAAGAGACCCGTATTGTGTGATCACAGACAGTGCTTGACATTTCGTGAGCGGCAGACCCTTTCTTCTGTGTTCATATGGAAAATCCCTCACACACAGATTTGATTCACCCACTGATGTGTGAACCACGCTTCAGGATAGCAGACCATACACTAGTTACTGTATTTGGATCTCAAACCCTCACAAATAGAAACTTTTAGAGCATCCATTTTCTGACCCAAAATAACAGCTAGGCTGTAAAAAAGAAAAGAAATTTTGTTGTGCAGAAATAGAAAAGTGTGAGTGGCAGGTTTTTTTGCATTTGGCAAGATGTTTTGAGCAATTATTAGCATGTTGCAGCCCACATGCATTAGAGTCAAATCGATTTATCGCGATTAATCGTAACTAACATAAAAGTTCTTACATAATATATGTGTGTTATTATTTATTATATATATATATATATATAATATATTAAATAATAATATAATACACACATATATTATGTAAACACAAACTTTTATGTTAGATGCGATTAATTGCGATAAATCTGTAACGAGGGTCACTCGAAGTGGGATCCATAAACAGGCTTTTATTAGAATCGTGGTCAAACAGGCAATGGTCAGACACCAGCAAACACAGTACCGGAGAGCAGACACAGTCGTGGTTGATAAACAGACAGTAGATCAGGGCAGGCGGAGAACAATCACAGATCAGAAACAAAGCAAATAGTTCCAAAAGGCAGGCAGCAGAGAATCATAAAAGGGGAACAAACTGGGTCACAACAGGCAGGCAATACAGGAATAAACGCTCAGAAATGCAAACCGTTGTAATACAAGACCTCGCAAAGAGGAATGGTGAAAAGGTTTATATCCTGATGGCCAGAGGAGGGAATCATGGAGTTCGTCTCTGTGACAAAATCGATTTGACAGCACTAATTAGAATATTGGTTTAGTATTCTGGGTAGTTGCTAGGTGATTTCTTATTGACCCAAGTCACAGGTGTGTGTTTATCAGCATTTTACATCATCTTCAAACATGGCAATTCATAATTTAGAATTAGAATTATCCGAAACTCTATTTAATATGTTTTTTAATTTACATGGTTTTAAATGTACAGTGAACCATGCAGTGCATTGAAACCAGAACTGAGTGACCATTAGCAAAGTTCACATACTAATTAGCATTACCTGGTAGTATGTCATTTAAAATTAAATCATTGACAAACTATTTCCCAAATGCATTTTTATTTTTAATGTGTCATCATCTTGTGTTCGAGAATGCAAAATTTCTTACTTCAGAGTATTAAAATAATTTACTGAGTTTGTTGTTGTTGTTGTCTGTTTTAACATTTCCCTCTTTAGTTCTAAGTCGAAGTCTGATCAAAATAAAATTGAAATAAAAAAAAAATATTACTAATTGTTAGTAATATATGGTTAAATATAGTTCCGGTACCTGATTCTGATTGGCTGAGCCGCGTTCGAAGCTGTTGTAAATTACTCTACAAACTAACACCTGTGACCTAATTAAAATAAATACTTTTATGGACCAACCGTTTTATAAAAGCAATAAGCCCATAATAATAAACAGCTAAATGGTGTTATTAGGCACAATATATATAAAAAAATAAATAATAATAATATTAATTATAATATTTTCATACTTTGTTCTGTTGCACAAGGTGATTTTATGGTTTTGCACTGAAGCCCATGGAATCATGATTTAATTTGATTCAAATGCAAAATGCTGATGTATCTTAATAGTAACTGAACCCTGCGGCTTGTGACGACACATTGATGTCCTAAGACACGAAACCATCGGTTTGTGCGAGAAACCGAACAGTATTTATATCATTTTTATCTCTAAATCACCACTATGTCCAACTGCCCTCCACATCCGGTTGGTGAGGTCAGAAAACACGTTCTGATGATGGAAGTGATGTCTCGCGCTTTGCTTCAACGAGTGCTAGACATCACTGCCGTTGTCAGAGCGCGATCAGACCTCACTAAGCGAGTGCTGAACGCAGTTGGACATGGTGTGTTTTAGAGGTAAAAAATGATATAAATACTGTTCGGTTTCTCGCACAAACCGATCATTTCGTGTCTTAGGACATCAATGTGTCGTCACGAGCCGCAAGGTTTAATTTGGATTTGTCTGTGCATGTTTTTTTACTCTTATAGACAAAGTTCCCATTGCCATGCATTATACAACTGACAGACGGCAACGGTTGGAGTTAAAAATCATCATTTGTGTTCAACTGAAGAAACAAAGTCACCTACATCGTGGATGCCCTGGGGGTAAGCAGATAAGCATCACATTTTCATTTCTGGGTGAACTATCCCTTTAACTGTGCTATTTGTATGCATCTTTCACTTCCAATTTTTAATCTATCATTTATTTGGTAACACTTTACAATAAGGTTCATTAGTTAAACATTAATGTATTAACTAACATGAACTAACCATGAGCAATACATTTGTTACTGTATTTACCAATCTTCGTTAACGTTAGTTAATGAAAATACAGTTGTTCATTGCTTGTTCATGTTAGTTCACAGTGCATTAACTAATGTTAACAAGATTTTAATAATGTATTAGTGAATGTTGAAATTAACATTAACAAAGATTAATAAATGCTGTATAAGTGCAGTTCATTATTAGTTCATGTTAACTAATGTAGTTAACTGTAAAGTGTTACCATTTTTCTTATAATATGATGATTATTATGAATAATTATGATGTCTGATCTTGCTAAACCTAACAAGGTTGACAGATGAATTGAATGCCTCACGAGCTGCTGCAGGAGCCGTTCTTTCAGTTTGGGGTCAGTGAGGCTGTGGGAGTACTGCTGGGCTGGGCTGCTCGCTACGTCCCGCAGTTTGGCACTGTTCACGCTGTTCTTTGCCAGGTATGATAAGCTTATTGTGAAGATCTTAATTTTGTGGCCTTTGGCCTCGGCGACCGCCCTCATGATGTCAGGATTCCGCGGATGATCACTGCCGTCGGTCATGAGCAGAGCCACTCGAACACTCTGCTCCTTGGTCTCGCTGGTGAAGAGCTGAGTGGCATTGGATATGGCATATGTCGTATACGTTCCATGACCGATGTAGATGGCATCTGTCAGTCTGCTCAGGAACAAGTCAAGGTCCTGCCAGTCCCTGAAGCGTTGGTCAATATGCACTGAGCTGCTGTAGTAGATGAGCGCCAAACGAGTCTTCAATGCCAGTCAGACACCTGCATCTGCACCACCTGCCTGCTGAAGGAGCGCACGAAATCTTTCTCTTGATCAAACAGAGAGCTCTTCGCACTCTCTGAGCTGTCCAGGATGAATGCGATCTCTAGTTGACATTCTAACTCTGAAATGAAAGAAGCCATAAACTCGTTACACATACCATATTAGGCTATATACAAAAATAAAGGTTCTTAAAGGGATAGTTCACCGAAAAATGAAAATTCTCTCATCATTTACTCACCCTCAAGTTGTTTCAAACCTGTATACATTGCTTTGTTCAGCTGTACACTAAGGAAGATATTTGGAAGAATGTTTGTAACCAAGCATATCTCGTCTCCCATTGATTATCATAGTAGGGGGAAAAAAATACTATAGTAGTCAATGGGGGGTGAGATCTGCTTGGTTACAAACATTCTTCCAAATATCTTGTGTGTAGAGCAGAACAAACATTTATACAGGTTTGGAACAATTTGAGGGTGAGTAAATGATGATCATTTTTCAGTGAAATATCCCTTTAATGGCATCGATGGATCCTTTGGAGCCTTTCAGTTACAAAAAAAATTCCTTTATGCTGGAAAAGGTTCTTTAGATTATTAAAATGTAGTTCATACTGACAAAAAAAGTTATTTAAAAACTGTTCACTGAAAAGTTCTGTGAGAAAATGGTTGTTCAGTGGCATCACTGGGAAAACCGCCTTTTGGAACCTTTATTTTTAACCCATTATAGCCTTACATATGAATAATAGCCAGAAATATATATATTTTTTATGAAGTTTATTGTGAAAGCTTGTTTCCGCTACAGAATAAAAAAAGGTCTGCGACTTTTTATATCACATTTCTGACTTTTTTTTCTCGCAATTGCGAGTTATAAAGTCAGAATTGCAAAAATAAAAGTCAGAATTGAGAGATAAAAAGTTGCAATTACCTTTTAAATTGTTTTGTTCCTTGGCAGAAACAATCTTCCATAGTATATTGAACCTTTTTAGACAAAATCCAAAATAAAGTGCATATGTTTTTTTGTTGAGTATCATATTTGATGCATCAGGCTTTTACAGCTCATAAAGGGCGAGAACAGGGATGGTTGTAACATGGGTCAATTGAAACACTTCCAATTTCTCCAATCAGGAACAAGTTACAAATCACCTGATTCACTTCACACATGCTAGTCTTTATTCCACATGTGAGAAAGTAGAGCCCTGTGGCAGACAGCAGATTTTAGAGCAGAAAAACTTATTTTGATATAAGAAAGTAACTTTTTTAAAAAACTTCATTTATTTTAATGGAAATTCCTGCTTTGTAGTTAAACTCGTCAAAGTTAAATTATGTTAATTGTGTGTTTATGTACATATTTTTTTTAATGCAAGTTGTTAGTGTTTTGTCTGTTAGCTGTAAGGTGAGCTAGTTCATGGCTACAAGACTCTGGGTTAGTTATAACATCAATGAAGCATGCTACAACCTATACCAAGTAAATGTTTAGTTGTATTTATATGTTTTCTTTGAATTTCAGTATGCCTAGGTCAGGGGTGTCCAAACTCGGTCCTAGAGGGCCACTGTCCTGCAGTATTTGCTCATTTTATTCATTTTTGTTACACACATCATGCACACACAGCAATTATGTTAAGATGTTAAGAAGTCTGTGTTGAATAAAAGCTTTCAATATATATATATATATATATATATATATTTTTTTTTTTTTTTTAATTATTATTATTATTTTTTTTTTTTATCATAATCCTTATAATATCACATAATTTCATAATATCACATATCACCCTGTTGGATATCACAATGTTACCCCATCTCACCCCATCTAACCCGGACTATGCGGTGAATTTCACTCCTTGTGTTTGAAACTAAACCACACATTTTTCTGTTTGTGCTGCAAAGATAACAGCTGTTATTTAATAGCTGACACTTGTTTGAATCACATTTTGAACATGCAGGCTTAAAAGAACGCCAAGATACAGAAATGTCAAAAATGTTACAACCATCCCTGGTGTCCCCCTAGTATGAGATTATTGAGCTCATTCTCTAGGAAGAAAAAAAACACCTTTTATTCAAAGACACAAACAGCAAAAATATGCAATTTGGAGCAGATGCTGATATTTAAATGGCCAAAAAGTAATATGTAATTTGATAGCTTGTAATGTAAATTAGTGAGATTTATAACAGTACAACAGACTATTAATAAAATGCATATAATATGTCTTAAGATGATATTTCAATGCTTAGTTTTCAAAGCTCTGTAGTTCTTATTGTGGGGGCAAAACGTATAATGCAATGCAAAATGAAGAAGTTTATGACTGGAATGAAGGTTTATGCCAAGTGCTTTAGAAAAGCTTTCCAGCGCCTATGTCTAGGTAAACCTGCACATCAAATAGCCTAGAGACTCATCCGCGAAATATGTGTTAAAGTTAACACATAAACCCACACATTTTATGAAGACGTTGCACTTGAACTAAACGAATAAATGTCATATTCCTTCGTTAATCTGACAGTTTTGAAAGCCTTCGCGTTCATGCAGCAGTTTCCACCGTTACCACGGAAACCACTTTGCGTTCGTGCGCATGGAAAAGTATTGAAGATATTGATAATTTATAACTGATGTTATTTAATGATACTATAGAAAGACTGCACTTTGTAGATTACTTTAACGAAAACAACTGTTTTGCATAACGTGCCATGTTTGCTGTTCTCGCATTTACGAGACTTTGACCAGAGCCAGAGCCATCTCTCTCTATGGCTCTGACTTTGACCAGCAGATGTCGCTAGCGTGCCACGCCCCCTTCTGCTCCGCTGCTCTGCGCATGCGTAGAAGTTTATCATTATTATGAGAAAGTTTATCATTATATGAGAAACTAAGTCATTATTATAAGAAAGTTTTTCATTATTACGAGAAAGTTTCTCATTATGATGAGATACTAAGTCATTATTTTGAGAAAGTTTCTCATTATTATGACTTAAAGAATCATATTTTTTTACTTTACTGTGGCGGAAACGGGCTTCCATAGTAACAGGTGTTTCAGCACTTTTGATCATGCTGATAATTTAGAGAACTTAGAAATTTGTGAATCAAATATTGATACATTGGTTTTTTTTTAGAGTGATATAGGGTCCAAACTCCTGAGAGCACTAGTGAAAATGATTTTATTTGGCCTGTTTTCTACTTGAATCTAAAAATTCTTATTACAAATTAAAGCCTATTATCTGCATAACAATTTTGAGTGAAAAGTTAATGAACTTCTGGACCCACACAGCAGAACAGTCTCCATTTAATCTCATTGCTGTCTTGGAGAAACAATTGAAATAATAAAGATATCTAACTTTCACTTTTGTACATGCAAGACTAAGTCAACACAATCAATGCTGCGCTGAAGAAAACGCTAATGCATTTACCATTGTCCAGTTTTGTGGAGAGGTTGTTCAGTCTTTCTCCAGGCTGTCTTCTCTTCTGGCATCTGACCGCAGGTAAAAGCAGCCAAAGCAACAGCCACAGAAAACACACTTTGGCCATGCTTTCATTCATGTCTAACCTTAAAAAATAATAATAATAAAAAAAACCATCTTTCAGACCTTCTGTGCATCTTAAAAATGTGTGGTGCATATTTATTGCTTGCATTACATTACATTTGCATTGCATGCAAAGACCAACACACGTGGCTAAAAGATAAATGTACAGAATGGGTAATGTCCCTAACTTGTTGTTTGAATACACACTTTTTATGTTCAAACACTGAACATGGTCTAGGATATTTAAACAAGTAATAATGTATAATAAATCAAGTGTAATGAATCCGAGCTTATGCATCAAAACACATTTTAAACAAATCAAAGCCACAAATACATCATGCAATAATGTTAAATGTGTTCAATGGTAGGCTATTTTTAACATTAATGATACATTTTATGTTAATTTTTGTCATTTAATGCTGAAATGTTGTTTTAAACAAAAACAAATATCAGAACAATAATATGAAGAAAGGATAAAGTGCTTACCTTGCCTGTTATGCAATAGAGAGTATCCACATGTCTGCTGTGTGGAGCACTTTCTGTACTGACTCCAGTTGTGCACTGAACATCAGCTCAATATCACAGACCCAACAATCTGATGCCTGACTAAGCACACACACACACACACACACACACACACACACACACACACATGTTTGTTTTTGTGAATTGTGGGGACTTTCCATAGACTTCAATGCATTTTACACTGAACAAACTGTACATTCTATCCCCCTACCCTGCCCCTACCCCTAAACCTAACCCTCACAGGAAACTGTGCAAACTTTTACTTTTTCACAAAAACTCATTCTATATGATTTATAAACCCATTTACATTGTGGGACCGCTGGCTGGTCCCCACGATGTAGGTGAACTCAGGTTTATATTACATCATGGGGACATTTGGTCCCCACAATGTAATATAAACAAAAGCACACACACACACACACACACACACACACACTGGCCGCCTCTTTCTGTCACACACTTAGTAGAAGACTCAGATATATCACCGTTTTTATTTCATTCTCTCTCAGATGTTTCAAGTTACTCTACAAAGTTGCTATGAGAAACAACTTGTGAATAATGTCTCTTTCTTCAGTCACGATCAGTATGCCTGGGAAAAGTCTCAGGGAGTCAGATAAAATGTTTCCATTTAAAAATATTAGGCATATTATGGGATTGAGGAAGACCAAGGTGGATGAAGATGAACCGGAAAATGTACATATTTGATAGAAGGAAAAGAGGCCTGATAATCTGTTCATTTGCTTATACAATCAACTTTGAAAATCTTTGTTCAGTGACAAATATGTATGATTTTACTGAATAAATACTCTGTTTTGCTTAGAGCTCATTTTGTAGCTCTCTGAAGAAAATAATTAGATTTTTTGTGAATTGGTGTTAAACGGGAATTAAGCTCTCCACTATTTTCTGCTGTTTAGATCTGTTTTGGAGATGAATGCTGAGAGATTGTTTGGAGGACAATAACATTTTCCCCAAAAGTTTCTGATTCCTTGACAAAAATTCATATAAACAGCGCCCCTGTAAAATCTGGAAAACATGCAGGAACCTCCTGAGATCTGACTCATTTCAAGGATTCTTAGACTTTTAAAGGGATAGTTCGAATTCACTAATTATTCATCCTCATATAGTTCCAAATCTGTTTGCATTTATTTTTGTGGAACACAAAAATGAGGTTTATTTTTTATTTATTTATTTATTTATTTTATTTTAAAGGGACCTCTTCTCATGTGGTGTGCATGAAGTAGCTATAACATAGCTACTTCAACTACAGAATAAACATTCTAAGAACAAGGAGATCGGATGAGATGACATACAGCATTATGAAGTCATATAAAAAGCTTCCATTATAATTAAATGCAAATCAGCTGTTTATGTTTGTGATTTTTTTTCTCTCTTTTTTACCCTAAATGCTTTAGATTTTTTTTTTTTTTTACAAAATTAACATTATTAATAAATTTCCACTTTTCATGAATAAACCATAGGGAATAAACCTTTTTTTTTTTCAACTGTAGAGGGCAGTAAAGTTTTCACATCAAAATTGTTCCAAAACCTTATGGAAGCCCATTTCTGCCACTTAAAGGGTTAGTTCACCCCAAAATAAAAATTCTGTCATTTATTACTCACCCTCATGTCGTTCCACACCCGTAAGACCTTCGTTAATCTTCGGAACACAAATTAAGATATTTTTGATCAAATCTGATGGCTCAGTGAGGCCTGCATTGACACTGCCTTTTTCAATGCCCAGAAAGCTACTGAAAACTTATTTAAATCAGTTCATGTAACTAGTGTTTCAACCTTAAAGGGTTAGTTCACCCAAAAATGAAAATTCTGTCATTTATTACTCACCATCATGCCGTTCCACACCCGTAAGACCTTTGTTAATCTTCGGAACACAAATTAAGATATTTTAGTTGAAATCCGATGGCTCCGTGAGGCCTGCATAGCCAACAATGACATTTCCTCTCTCAAGATCCATAAAGGTACTAAAAACATAAAATCAGTTCATGTGAGTACAGTGGTTCAGTATTAATATTATAAAGCGACGAGAATATTTTGGTGCGCAAAAAAAAAACAAAATAATGACTTATTTAGTGATGGCCGATTTCAAAACACTTCAGAAGGTGTTACAGGTGTAAAACGACATGAGGTGAGTAATTAATGACATAATTTTCATTTTTGGGTGAACTAACCCTTTAAGGAAACAATTATGCGTTCATAAATCATAATTATGACATCAAAATTCATTATTATGACACAAAAAGTCTAAATTATGAGATACTATCTACTATGCCATAATTATAAGATTAAATAGTCATCTAAAAACTATTTTTCATTAATGACTTTTTATATCTTCATTTTCCACATATATATCATAATTTAGACTTATACTTATTACTTTTTGTCACATTTTTTTCTTTATGTGTCGGAAATGAGCTTCCAAATTTTTCGCCGTCGTGGATGTGTGTTATATCCTTTTACAGTCTATGGTTATATCCATTAGACGCAGTAGGACTTTTATTTTGTGTGCTTCTGTCACGCTGTGTTTACATTCTGCACTGCTTCCGACTTCCCGCTACTTAAACAAACTTCAGCATGTTTGCGCGTCAAATGTGAGTTTATATTTATCAAACGCTGTCATTTATTTATATCTCAAAGCATGTTTTCTGTCTCTTTATAAGGTGGCTGCGTCTGTCATTACTTGTACCGGTTTAGAAAAGGTTGAATGGTTAGTTTAGCTGTAGCTGACCGGCTAAGTCATAAGAACATTAAATCACGCTCAACTGTTTACTTGTTTATCAAATAAGTTTTATATTTTTATCTTTAATTATATCATATTTATATCTTAACACGAAGAGCTAGAATCATGAGATGTACCTTATTAATGTTTATTTATTGTTTATTTTAACACATTAAAACGTATTTACTGTGGCTTTAACAATCTAACGTTACATGAGCTTTAGTAATGTCTTGGTAACATTTGTTTTAATTATCTTTAGTTTCATGTGCAACTTTACTCTCGTTTATTTAAACATTTGATGTATGACTTATTAAATCACAAAGGGAAACAAATTCTTAATGTATATTTTACAAGAGTGTTAACCATTACGTCTATAATAATAATAATAATAACAAAAGTATTATTATTATTATTATATGATTTATTTTAGTAGATGTTTGATTACATAATAATAACATTTATAAATATATATTTATATAATTTAAAATATAATTTATATTATACAATAATAATTATTATAAATTTATTATTATGATTATGTAATAAAGTTACATTGCACTTCAATCAATGATATAGACTAACTCTCTCTCTCTATTTATATATATATATATATATATATATATATATATGTGTGTGTGTGTGTGTGTGTATGTATGTGTAATATGTCTTAAAGGGTTAGTTCACCCAAAAATGAAAATTCTGTCATTTATTACTCACCCTCATGCCGTTCCACACCCGTAAGACCTTTGTTAATCTTCAGAACACAAATTAAGATATTTTTGTTGAAATCCATTGACTCCGTGAGGCCTGTGAATCAGCGTATCGAATCATGATTCAGATTGCGTGTCAAACCGCCAAACTGCTGAAATCATGTGACTTTGGCGCTCTGAACCGCTGATTCGACACACTGATTCATTATGATCCGAGGCCCCTTTAAATCTCGTGCTCCCCTCCCCCGGAGCTCGCGCTTGCCTTAACCAGCCTAAACAAAGTTCACACAGCTAATATAACCCTCAAAATGGATCTTTACAAAGTGTTCGTCACGCAGCATGTCTAATCGCATAAGTACAGTGTTTATTTGGATGTTTACATTTGATTCTGAATGAGTTTGATAGTGCTCCGTGGCTAAAGCTAACATTACACACTGTTGGAGAGATTTATAAAGAATGAAGTTGTGTTTATGAATTATACAGACTGCAAGTGTTTAAAAAATGAAAATAACAAAAGTCTTGTCTCCATGAATACAGTAAGAAACGATGGTAACTTTAACCACATTTAACAGTACATTTAGAAAGACAATTTACAAATATAACTAAAAATATCATGATATCATGGATCATGTCAGTTATTATTGCTCCATCTGCCATTTTTCGCTATTGTTCTTGCTTGCTTACCTAGTCTGATGATTCAGCACATCCAGACGTTCTGCCCTTGTCTAATGACTTGAACATGAGCTACTTTCTTTTAAAAGTAATGTGCTATAATATTGCGTTACTCCATAAAAAGTAACTAACTGAATTACTTAGTTACTTTTATAGAAAGTAATGCATTACATGATGCATAACCTTTCAGATGTGCTGCCATACTGGATTGCAGAAGAAAAGGACACAGGAAAAGTTAAACACTCTTACTTTACAAATAAAAACAACAAAAAAGAAACACAAATGTGATGTTTATCTAAAGAAATTTTTGCTTATGTGTAAGGTTGAATTGGATCATGAATATATGCAGCAAAGACATTGGTGAATAAAGTGAGATTAAATAAACTTGCCTCAACACACCAAAGTTTCTAAGACCTGGGGCCTGTACCATGAAGCCGGATTAGCTGGCTAGCAGGTAAGTTTCAGATTAGTTTGCGCCAATCCTGGGTTTAGGTACCATTAAAGTAACTTGACTTTTAGCGGTGTTCATCACCATAGTAACTTACGCTCCACGGCTAACCTGCTCCAGGGCAGGTTATGTTCTGGGTTAGAGATTTCAAACTGAAATTGGACCAATCAGATGTAAGCTAAGTGACACTGACACACTCAACACAATAAAGTCACGCCCCCAGTTTCTCTTCCTCCAAATTAAAGGTCATTATATAGTAAAAGATCATTTCTTTTATTTGTCCTCTTTCACAGACAAGTATTTTCCATTAGTGTAAATGCATTTAAATTCTTCATTTTCAGCGAAAGAGTTTGAATCACGCTGGCTCTCGCGAGAAGTGATGGATTTTTGGGGATGGAGCTGAATTCTGCAGGACAGTAGCCCTCCAGGAGCAGAATTGGACACCCCTGGTCTAAAACTACAATAACCATCATGTTTACACAGTGCATACAACCTCTCTGCACTTACTTCCGATTTCTCTCAACATGGGGACAGGAAAGATGCCAGTCAATAAATAGAAAAACACAATCTGATCTCACAGCAATTTGTACGTATTTTACGAGGTGGCAAATTCGTATGAATTTGTATGAATGACCTACCCCTAACCCCGCCCCTAAACCTACCAATCACTGGGGTTTAGACAAATTGTATGAATTCGTACAAGTGAGGACCTCATAAAATATGTACGAATTGGTCGTGAGATAGCGTTGGAAAACAAAGTAACTTGCGTTATTTATTTGAAAAAGTAACTCAGCTATTTTGTTGTAAATTTAAAAGTAATGTTACTTTACTAGTTACTTGAAAAAAGAAATCTGATTACGTAATTGCGTTACTTGTAATGCATTACCCGCAACAATGGACATATTAAACAATATGTCTCGCTAACAAAGCTCTCTCATTTAGTGCCTGTTGCATTATGATTACTTCAAACTAGTGCTGTCAAATCGATTGATTGCGATTAATCACATCTAACATAGTTTATGTTTTTATAATATGTCTATACACACACACACACACATATATATATACGGAAAATTTTTATTAGATGCGATTAATCGCAATTAATCTTTTTTTTTTTTTTTTTTTTCAGAATTTGTACTCTTTATCATGTCTCAGTCCAAATGGATATGTAAGAAGTGGACAAATGTTTCCTGTAGCTTCATATACTCTTAAAAATAAAGGTTGGCATCTATGGTTCCATGAAGAACCTATAAAATCCATGAAACTTTTCCATTGCACAAAGTGTTTTTTTTCTTCATGCTAAGAAAAAATGGTTCTTTTAAGAACTGCACGTTTCTTTGAGGAACCCAGAATGGTTGTTCTATGGCATCACAGTGAAGGTTCTCTTTTGGAACCTTTTTATTTTTAAGAGTGATGAGTTTTCTCATATATATAATTTCATGATATGACAAAGTGTTGGCAAAAAGTAGAGCTTTTAACCTTTGCTGTCTGGAACTAGTTGTAAAAGGCAGTATTTTAATTAAGCAGTCAAGTCAAACTTCATTCAACACAACCACAGCTGATCCAAAATGCATTAAAATAAGGAGGGATTACAGATTCCTAAAAATGGTGTAAACTCCAACACCTCAACGACACACTAATAAAAACTAGGTAAAAAAAGGTAACTAACATGCAAGTAATCCCATCATTTTCCCTCTCTCATTAGATATCAATGTACATTTATTTTTTATTAATTTATTTGCTTATTTAGCATTATATATTTCATGCCTGAAAGTGTTTTATGCACTGAAATTGTGCACAAAGCAAACATGATTATGTATTGGATTTAATCTGAATTCTGTAATGATGTATAAAACTGAATGCACACAATTTGTTAATAGTATTATTTGAAATGTAACATAAATAATAGTTTCTAACAATGCATTTTGGGGGATGAACTGTTCTGATGAGAGTAAAAGTGTCAGAAACTTTTTTTTTAATGTGCATAGTTTTTAAGTTTAAAAACATAGTTTCTGTGTGTAACATATCTAAACGACTCGTTTAATCCAGAAAATATTGTTAGATTAAAGATTAAAATGGAATAATTCACAAGGGAACTACATTTTTTGTCACTTTCAGTGCTTTTTTTTTTGTCCTGGCAAATAATGATAATGAAAAATAATCAGTGTTAATGTCTTTTTGTCAAGATCTCTTGAGATTCTCTCTGCTTGAGATTGTTAAACAATGTACATTAATTGTGCAAGAGCAGCGCCTTTGTCCAATTGGACAAAGAGTTTTTTTTCTAGCACCTCCACTGACCAGTTGAGAAGCTTAGCGTATGCAAGCCCCGCCCCATATGAAGGCGTCATATACTAATATGGTCACTATGTCCTTATATGCAGTGCGGTGGGTGGAGCTCCAGTAACCACGGCTGTTTAGTGTCACTTTCACCGAATTCTTAACTACGGTTCTCAGAGATGAATCGGACAGCTGGCGGGTGAAACGCACTGAATCTCCTCTTGTAAACAACCTACAAGTTTTGACGGATTATTTAGGAACTTTCTTGGTACAAAGAATTGTGTCATACGGAAAGATCTTTTAGCGTTTATTCATTTTCATTTTATTTACACGTTTTTTGCAACAATAACATTTCGCGTGCGGTCTTGAAGATAACGATTAGGTATCGTGTCAGTATTATTACTGGAAAACGCTCTTTTCTTTTATAGTTTCCGTTAATAATAATACATAATACATACAGTGTATCTCTCATTAAACTTCACACGTGGGATTTCGAGAAGATCGTGAAGTTTCAAGCACGGATGGTCCTCTCGTGACGCCACACTCGGACATTCTCGCGCAAAACTGACAGTATTCGGAGCGACTGAAACATGTTTTGGGGATTTCTCACGCAATAATCATGCCACCTTCTCGTTTACTTTGTAAATATTCCAAGACCTGTTCTGAGTAGAGAAGTAAATTTCACTCTATCAAAGTTTTTGTCGCAGAAAGAGGTGGTTGGAAGCGCCGCGCGCCTCGTCCAGATCTCCTCAAGCCTCATTCAGGATCGTTTGAACTCTCCTCCCTGCTTGAAAGGAGTCACATTGTATCGGTCGTTACCACAGACAGTGTTGCTGGATAGCATGGCAATGGTAGTAAATCAGTGGCAAGAGAACATTTCGGCTGATCCCGGGTCCCAGCTGCAAATGTGCAGTCAGGAGCCCGGCGGGACACCGGGAACTCCCTCAGGTTCAACCCCGGGCAACGACGCGCTCTCCGGGGACAAAATTCCCAATGTGGACTGCATGGTTTGCGGGGACAAGTCCAGCGGCAAACACTACGGCCAGTTTACATGCGAGGGGTGCAAGAGCTTCTTCAAACGCTCGGTGAGAAGGAACCTGAGTTACACCTGCCGGGTGTAAAGCAATTGACAAATAAATATTTAAAAGCTGTAGTACTAGGACAAACCTGATCAGAAATATAAAATGATTCAATAGCTATAGTTGAAACTGGGAAACATTGCAAAATTTGTATCAAACCAATCCATGGTGCATAGTGGTTCTTAAATGTTCCTAGCTCCTCTAATCAAGATAATTTTGGTTGTATATAAAGTTCTTGAGTTGCTACATGATTCTTTGGAGATTTAACAAGTTCTTGATTACAGAAAGTTGATATTAGTTGACATTGCAGCTTATTCAGATCAGTTTTGTTCTCTGGTTCATTAAAGCACCAGATGGTTTTCCAAAGAACTAAAAAAATAACCATCATGTTAGACATTTAGACATCTAATTTGAAATATTAATATGTAATTATAAAAAGATGTTGGTACTATTGTAAAATTATATAGATTATAAATCAATTAGATCTCTTTCAAAAGGAATATTTCAGTAATTTTTCTTTCTTAAACATAGTCTTAACATATCTTGATGTCTGAGCTGACAGATATCACGTTTTAACTATATTTTTGTGAAAACAAATTGAATAAGTGACCTTTTTTACACACACTGTAAAACATTTTTTACAGATTTCCCACTAGACTAGAATATTTTTAAGTTAAAGTTCATTACACTTTTTCAACTTAAGAAATTTTATTTGAAGCTGAAAACTGATCAAAACTCACTAACATGTTGCACAAATTACAAAAATAGGCGATATTGCTCTTAAACGTAAAACTAAAGGTTTCACCTTGTTTGAGGACTAAGTTCCTCAAAGAACTTTTTATTCTACAGCAAAATATCTACTGGTGCTTTAAGGACCCAAAAACCATATTATAATCTGAATAACCATGTAACATTAAAAACTTTTTTAATCTCAAAAGAACAAAATAGCAACTCAAGAAAATGTTCTTCATAAGAATGATGAACATAAGAACCATGGACGTTTATTTAATGAAGAATTTACCAGTGATGGATAGATTTGTTTTCTTTCTTTCAGTACTGTGTTTAAAAGCTCATTACAGCAACAATTTATTTTAATATATAGTTTCTTTGTTTGAAAATATAATTCAGACTAATCTTGAATATTTGCTCATTTAATTGCACAAATAACATTCAACAGCAAAAGAAAAAAAAATTACAAATCAAACAACAAATTTCCTTGTTTGCAGACTAAGATTAGACATATTCCCCTGGTTTCACAGACAAGGCTTAAGCTAGTCTTAGACTAAAATGCGTGTTTGAGCTGTTTTAACTGAAAACAACTTGCACTGACATATCTTAAAATATGTCAGTGCTATTGTTTTGTCTCAAGATGCACACCAGTAATGTTTCTTTTTAGGGTACATTTAAAAGCTACTTAAATGTCTTAATTGAACTAAGGCCTAATCCTGGCTTAGTCTAAGCCCTGTCTGTGAAACCGGGCCTTGGAGTCTAAATAGTCATTTGTGGCATAATCAGTTTGCAAAGTCATCCTCAGAAATGGTCCATTTCAAATGTAGATTAAATACTAGTGTTATTTTATAATTGCTGTGAATTCGTTAACTCTGCAGATGATTGTGAAAACTCAGCAAAGTTCCTAATTGGTTTAGGTTATGAAAATCACTGCAGGGAAAATTCATCTAATCATTGCTTTAGACTGAAAGAACATTCAGTCTCCTGATCCTGTAGTCTGTTGACCTTTGATGTGAATATGAGCTATCTGTGTATTACAAGACAGCTTCAATGTTGAATATGGGTCCAGAAAGATTCTGTAGCCTCTGTAATATTGCATTTCTGTCTTAGTCCTGTTGAGTTTTTAATGCATAGAGGAGACCGGGGCTAGTTGTCTCAAAGGAAAGTTGTCCTAAGAGTCAAAATTGTTTTCAACATTTATATAATGTATTATTATTATTTGTTTAATTGTTTTGTCTCTCGTAATTATTTCACTGTGTAATGTTAATGAACAGCCTATGATAGCCGATTCCATTGTGACAACTTACCCCATATACTGTGATGGATCTATTTGAAACTAAAATGTAAAAGCATTGCAATCATTTAGAATGACAGGGTAGAAGCTGTGAAAACATCAGCCGCCTTAACAGTTAAGACATGTTAAGACATTGGTTTGCTTTACCTGTCTGTCTGCATGCATTCACTTAAATCAATAATATGCACTTTTGTCCTCGCTCTTTAGGCCCATCAGGTTGCTCTGAAAAAAATGGTGTGGTAGTAGAAAAACTGAAATGGTATTTTCTTGTACTCCAATAATCTTTGTTTTATTTACAACTTCGAAAGATACTTTAGTGTGTGTTGTATTTGTACAGACAAAATAGATATAGACAGGAACACATGCAGCCTCGCTTCATCTTTTCATTCATAAATGATACCTCCTCTGAATTATGCAATTCAGTCACTCACCAAGAGAAGCACCATGTACTTAGCCATTACAGTTACTCTGCAGTCATAACACAATTTGAGCCAAAAAACAAACGCTCTTATACTTTGGTCCTTGTGCATGAGGTTTATGATTAACATTCACATATCTATATGACATGTAGTGAACAATATCTTGTAGCACTTCTTACAGATTACAGGTTCAAATTAGATCTTTGAGGCGCTCAACAGTCTTTGATAAATACATATGTAGATAAAATGAATTAACTATATAAATATGATATATTGGGTTTGTGGTACAATTTAGTGTCGTGTCTGGGATTCTCAACATTGTATTTTACATAAAAAACGCCTTAGCAGTTCAGATTCTGTAACTCACAGAGCTAGCTTTTTTGTATTGGTTGGCTCCTGGTCATTCCATGTTGATGTAATCCTGCCAATAATTTGTCTCTCACAAGTTCACTAGTTCATGTAATCTGTGAGTGTGATATAGATAAACAGATTTGGTATGCTGTCCATGATACAGAAGATCAAGCACAGGACTTGAGCTCTAACGCTACGTTCACACTGCAGGTGAATGTGGTCCAAATCCGACTGCTCATATGTGACTCAGATCTGTTTTTGTCATGACAGTGTGAACAACATAAACCACATGGAATCTGATCTTTTCGATTCTGATTTGAGCCACTTCCATATGTGGTCCTAAATCCGATACAGGTCTTATTTTTTCATGCGACTTTTACATCACTCTAGATTGACATTTGTCACAATTCTGCGCTCATAGGAGTCACTTCAAAGATTTTACATACCTGAAGTTATCAAGAGAGTTGCGAAAGGTATCAAGTATTACAGTGACAGTTCTATATACAAGCAAAGCATTATAAATGTTTAAAAACTCTGCTCTCTTTTTCGCATCCTCGTCTTTATTTATATTGCCTGCACTAAATTCGCTGGCCTCCACGGCAGATCACACAATAAATAAATGTGTAATCGCTTACTTTAAAGGGATAGTTCACCCAAAAATGAAAATTTGATGTTTTATCTGCTTACCCCCAGCGCATCCAAGATGTAGGTGACTTTGTTCCTTCAGTAGAACACAAATGATGATTTTTAACTGCAACCATTGCAGTCTGTCAGTCAAATAATGGGAGTGAATGGGAATTTGATCAATAAGAGTCGAAAAAACATGCACAGACAAATCCAAATTAAACCCTGCGGCTCGTGACGACACGTTGATGTCCTAAGACACGAAACGATCGGTTTGTGCGAGAAACCGAACAGTATTTATATAATTTTTTACCTCTAAAACACCACTATGTCCAACTGCGTTCAGCATTCGCTTAGTGAGGTCTGATCGCGCTCTGACAATGGCAGTGATGTCTCGCGCTTATACTTCAATGAGAGTGTACACTGCAAAGTGTGTAATGTTTAGTATTTGGAATAAGCCAAAGGTACTGAGCATACAGTATATACTATTACCTGTAAAATAATATATTCAGTGTATATTGCTTGTGTTTTCTGAAGACACTCGTAATTATTTTGTAATGTACTTAAATCACAAATAAAGTGTACTTATAACACAAAGTGTACTCATAACAGAAATAAAGTATACTTATAAGACAAATGTATACTTATAATACAACGTATATTTATAACAAATAAAATATATACTTATAACACAAATTAAGTACACTTTAATATCACTAATCAAGCATGTAATTAGTCCCTACACAGACATATACTTAAAGTGTACTAAGTATACTTGAAGTTGTTCCAATTTAGCACACAAAAGTATACTAAATATACTTAAAGTTGTATTTTAATACTACTTCTTTACACTTAAATATACTTAGTACAAAATTAGTTGTTTCAAAATAGCACCCTTTAAGTTAACTAATCATTAACACACTTGAAATATACTAATAATTAGTCTTGCTGCAAGTATACTTGGCATACTTTTTTTTCACTAGGGTAAGTACGAGTCAAATGAAGTATACTTTCCAAGGCTGTCCATTTGACTTTGTATACACTAGCGTACGTGTAAAAAAATGAAGTATACTGTTACGGTTGCACACAAAAACAAGATGTTAGGATCCAAGCGCAGCATTTATTGGGAAATCCAAAGTCGTAATCAGGCAGGCAAAGGTCAAACTCCACAGAAACAGTCCACAAAACAAAAAGCCAGAGATACAAAAAGTGCACGTAACAATACATTAATAAACCACCAACAAAGGCAGAAACAACTGAGACTAAATAGACAGAACTAATGATCAAACACAAAACAGCTGAGTGCAATGAAACGAGGATAATGAGTCCAGGAGGTGAATATGGGAAATGAAGTTCAGACAGGTGACAAAAGTCCATGTTGGAGTGCCCTCTAGTGGTTAACTTTGGCACTCCAATTTGTAATCATGACATATACCCAGGGCTTTATCTGGAACCTGAATTTTGCACTGAACTGCAGATACTGTGAATCAGAATCGAGGCAAAAAGGTTTTATCATATTTTTGAATATTTAATGTTAAATTCAGTTTAAACCTACCAAACACAGAGACAGACTTGGATTAGAAAACATGCTTTATCCACCATTTTTTTCTTGTTGAATATCCTGTTTCATTCAGATTTACATTAGATTGCACTCAATGCAGAAAATAAAAGTCCTTTTGGTTTTTAGATATAGCATAAACACAAAATCATTTTAATGTAAATAATTGACAAATTATTTTGTCATTTTAACTTTATAATTTCAGTTTGTCACTACAGTTACAATTACTGTACAACAAATGTTAATTTTATACTTTGAGCATGACAATACTGCTCTATTATGATGCTGTCATACATTTTTACAGTTTAAAAATAGTAAAAGAAAATGTTAAAATTAAAGTAATTGTAAATATTAATAAGATTCCCACTACAGTTAAAATGTGTTTTAAAACAAATGTGGATTTATGTAGGACTTGCATGATGACTGTTTTGCAAGATTAAAATGAATGATTTTCTCTTCTTCCAGGGCCCGGACTGCTGTGCGGATTTTGCGATATCGTTTCATTATGTGAAACCTGCAGACATGTACATGGTGGAGTATTTTGCACATCACCTGCGACCATTTGGATACAAGTACAGATTCAACACTATTCAACAAAACAGCACCAGTGAACTTAAACCACATTACAAATACAGTAGATGAAAATAAAAAAAAAAAAAGATGTTTAATGTGACCAAAAACCAGTATTCATGAGAACATTTGATGGAAGAAGACAGATTACTGATTGTTTTTCTGTATGAATATTTGTTCATTGCCCATGAAGAAAGAGTTTTTTGTTGGTTTGCTCAAAATAATGTCTGAATGTCACTGCATTAGATGACAACATATATCAAACTACTTTGAATTTTTCTGAGCTATGTTTTCTATATTTCTTTAAAATGAAAGCTGCTGTTTGATATTTTGCTATATAATGCAGTCTCAATTCAACATTTTAGGTGTGCCAAATACATTTTGTGGCCATTATATATGCAAATACATCCATTTATTTAATTGTTCAAGTTCTTCTGAGCAGTGTAGTTATTTAAAATATTCATAGTTAAATATTAAAAGTTAAAATATTTTTAAATACTAAATGGTCCATTAGCTTTATTTCTTTTTCTCTTTT
>JAOTNS010003005.1:0-17144 GCA_028476615.1 Culter alburnus
AAAGACATATGTAACTACATATTAAAAAAAAAAAATGAAAAAAATAAAATATTTTTAATTTCATGTTTCAATATTGTCCACCACAATAAAACAAATAATTTAAAATACCACATAACCAAATACCACTAATGTAACCAAATTACAATAATTTACGTTTACATTCAAATCATTTAGTAACACATTTAGGCTATAGTCATCAGTGCCGACCTGTCAAAAGTAATGAATTAATGAAAACAATATCCACCCCCCCCCCCCCCCCCCTCAGTAGGACGTTATTTAGTAATACCCTTCAAAATCTTTTTTTTAGTAAGTGTCAAACCTGTAACAAGCCAGGACAATTTGTGCACTACATATGGCCTATGAAAAAAACCTAATAATGATAACGATATTCAATAGTCAAGTCATTCAGTACTACCGGCATTCAGTAACGTTTCCACGTAAACATTAGGACCATTGTCCGCTATACATAAAACACATCACATGGTGTGTGAGTGTGTGTGAGTGTGCGTGTGGTTAGAGCATGAGCACTCGGTGCATCTTCATCACTATGGCCTGTGTGGCGGGGAGCTGTACAGGTTAACCGATAGAAATAAACCCCAAAGTTTGTTATTAGGTCACACAGGTTCGATTCCTGTACAGAGAAATGTAGGCAGGGAAACGTTTGGCATCATATAAAAGTACAAAATTTATTCACAACTTGAAATTTAAGATAGAAAAAAATCACTTAAAATGGCCTCAATGATACGGTGCCATTCCTGGCAGCTCTCTCTCCATTGCAACTCAAATAAACAGATAACACAAACAAATTACATAAGACAAAACTGCCCACAAAAATCACAAACTCAAATTATACCAAATTACAAAACAAACTTAACAACAAAAGAAAACATATCCCACAGTGACAACAACTAATTATACGAATAACAAAAAGAAACAACCATAAGAAAAACATTAAACAACTTCCCAATTCCAAATAAACAAAAACAAAAATATACCAAAATACAGGGCTAAGGTTACCCACTGGAGTTGATCTCCAGTGTTATCCAAAGCACACTTCCCACACCACCCCAGCCGTTACTCAGATCACACACTCCCAGGACACTTCAAAAGTTACACGGCAAAACGTTGAAGCAGCACCACCAACAAAATCTTTCACCCGTGGGGGACCCCAGCTCCTGAAAGAAATCAAAAACAAAATAAATAAAACTCATAAACAGAAAAATGAAATCAATCAAAAGGGAGTCACAATTCCACCGTAAAACATGGGTAACAGTCACCACGTACAGCACAATTAACAATATACAAATATTCAAAGAAAAGATCAACAAAACGACAAAGCTTGGTTCAACCACGAGGAAAACAGGATTCGTAAGGAGCGGCCAGTCCCTTAGCCATTCCGATAATAACGACCTCCACCCCAAGAACCGTAAATAAACTACAATCACAGAAACCAGACAGCAGCAGCAGAAGTCCCCCTTAAATAGTTTGTAATCTGATAGTGTTCGTGCGGCGCACCGCAAAAACGACTGAGCTGCAATAATAATCGCCCAGGACGAAAGGAGAATCTAAATGCGGAATATGAGCAAAACAAGAGTCCGCTGAACAGCCCAAAGCCCCCGGATCTGCTGATTTGTCCTGAAGTCGAACCTTGAGGCAGTGGCTTGCAGTAATTCGATCCGAGTTGACCACGATCGCTTGAAGTCACAAGGGAGGGCATCGGGAAATCCATCGTACGGCCATAATAAGGTGTCAATGGGCTGTTAATGTCCGCCATGCTAAAACTTAAACACAGTTTATAGTTGGCCTGCTAATTTTTGCCCTTAAAGGGCTCTATGTAAGATTTTTTACTTTATAAAGCATTAAATTCCCCGTATGTTTGCAGATTTAGGAACATGCTGAGTTTTCACCTACTTGTTTCTCAGAAAAACAATGTTACAGCCAGATATTCTACTTTGAAAATGTGCGTTCCGTGTCGAATGTCTGTTTTTTGTTTTGGTCTGGTGTGAAACTCGTGCTGCAGTTTTATCCAATAGTATTTCGACAAAACGGTTGGCCAGTTTGGCGGAAAAAACCCCGCATATTGCAGCCATGGGACGAGCAACAAACTGGGTCAGAGAATCAGTCCAATAACCGTCAGCTGCGCGTTCCCGCTCTCTTCTCTGTCACGTGAAGTGCACACCTGCGCGGGCGCCTCCTCTCTCTCACTCGTCTCATTCGCTCCGGTTATGATAGTGATTGTATTGCGCATACATTTTAAGTCATTCCCGCAGGTCTCACGCTCACACCGAAAGCGCACGCACTACTGATCTATGTTAGTGTAGGCGAACGCTCAGTCCTCAAACAGAGGACAGAAATCAAACAGAGTCACACGTAACCAAAATACAATCTCTCAAAATACATACAAAAGTATGTCAAAACATGCGGCACAGGCAATCTTGGGCGAGTTCTACAGATAAACCTTCAGTTTGAATCGTTAAATAGCTAAGAAAGTGAACTGCATGTTGTGTGTAGCAGTATGGGTCCGTTGAACCGTCATGAACTCTTTAAAGGGACAGCAGTCCAATATCCTGCTGCTGTCTGTCACATTAATCAAAGAACAAAGACAAAGAAATCAACTTCTGCTCTTGACTGAATACGTTTTAACTTTTATGGTAAGAATTATTTGCATAAGACTACAGAAATTAAGGTAACCAATGCAAAAACACAATGTGTTATTTTTACATTTGATTACTTTAATTTCGTAGTATTTTCTTACCTGATAAAAACCCAGGTTAACCGAAAAACTTAGTTTCATAGCTCTCTTTAATTCTACTGCATTTATTTGAACTGTTTATATTTTATTTTAATGCTACTTTTACTTTTTAATGAAATAAACTCTGCATTGAAGAAAAGTAAATTTTTGTTTCTAATATGTTTTCATTTATAGTTCTTAGAACGAAAATCGGAATCGGCAAAAAATGTGTATAGGCCCCGATCAGAACTAACAAAAAGTCGAAATCGGAATCGCCAAGAAAATAGCAATCGTGCATCTCTACTAAAAAGCCTCTGAATCCCTCTAAATATCTCTATGAACAACAACATATCAAAACAGATAAATCAACTCATCAGCTTACAGTGTTTTAAGTCTCCTCAGCTTTCATTGTCAATTTGCACTCCCTATTGTTGCTGGCAACCATATGCTGTAAAAGTTGGCAACCCGCGTCTTTGAACGAGGGGGCGGGCCAAACAATATTTTGAATTTGGACTGCAGTACCTATTTTGAACACTGGGTGTCATTCTTACAGAGAGCCCCTTTAAATAGTTGTAATCTGATAGTGTTCGTGCGGCGCACAGCAGAAAAACGACCAAGTTGCAAAAATAATCGCCCAAGACGAAAGAGAGAATCCAAATGCGGATAGATGAGTTTTACAATCAGTTCACCGCTCAGGATACGCAGCCTTCAAATAACCCGCTGTTAAACTGAAAGGAGGGCAGTAATCAAATCCACTACAGCATCTGGACGTGATGCATCCCAAGCTGAAACTAACCAGCCCTGAAATAGTGAACACTCGCTGCTGATTGGTGATCACGAGTGTCAATCACCACCCTTGCCTCATTCATACAGTCACACCTGCATTGTCAGTCACCTGATACAGTGCATCATCATAAAAAGCCCTCACCACATCAGACACACCTATTGCTCCTAATAGTCCAGCTCATCGCGCTTCTTTGTGGCCTTCACAGAGGTCAGCTTTGGAAGTAACTCAGGTTTCAGGTCAGCCCACCGCTTGCCCCGCTTTAATACACTATGGAAACAATACTCCCCATTGTAAGCAGTCTTTAAACCAACCTTATTGGCACTCATGTCAAGCATGCGTGCTTCACTGATTTTAAAGCTCTTCTGAGCCTTACACTCTTTTGTGGCTGACCTATAATCAAACGCCTCCCAGTCTGTGCCATAAACGTGAACGTGGCCGAATTGCTGGAGGATGGCATGGTATTCCTGTGGTAGCAGAATTTTGTCAATTTTCCTGATCTTCTGCTCAATTCTGCCAAAGACTCGGTCTGCTGGGAGAAAACTGTTTGTGGCCCCTTACTGGAAAGGTATGCTCTATGCCAAGGTTGGGAAAAAACTGACGAAGTTCCATGAGCATGGACATCATGTTCATGGTTTTGTTTTGCCCAAAACAAGAGGCGCTGAACAGCCGAAGCCCCCTGGATCTGCGGAGTTTGTCCTGAAGTCGAACCTTGAGGCAGTCACTCAGTGCATAAGCAATCAGATTGCTGTCTTTGCTATTCTCATTCTCCTGCCACACGTAGAGATGGACATCATCTTTTTCTGGTGACTGTTCTCACCATGGGGCACAACAACTCCAAACAGGTACAGATTCATCTGCCGTGAGTAATAGGCCTGTCCTATTGGGGTTTTGGAAGGACCATGTTTTGCATCATATCAAAACAGGGTCGCATGACCTTCAGCAACCCTGCCTAACAGGTCATAAAACATGCGCGCCCTGCGACAATGCAAGATGAATGATGCAGATTCCATCCTCTTCTCTGTCTCAGTTAGGTTTGGATCTGTAATCCTGATCTTGTACTAGGCACAACCAGATCATGCATCTGTAGCTGGGTGACCGAAGCCAAGATTGAAATCCTTGGAGAACACCGAGTAATAGAGGGAGTACTGCTTGCTGCTGCCAGGATTCTGAGCAAAACCGAAAACATGAACACATCACACCAGTCCTCAGGTCCTTGCACTGGCTTCCAGTTGCATTTAGAATTGATTTTAAAGTACTGTTACTTGTTTATAAATCACTCAATGGCCTAGACTCAATACATTGCAGATATGCTCATAGAATAAACCTAACAGATCACTCAGATCATCAGGATCAAGTCACTTAGAAATAACCAAGGTTCACTCAAAGCAAGGAGAATCTGCTTTAGCTGTTTACACCAGCCGCAGCTGGAACCAGCTTCCAGAAGAGATCAGTGTGCTCCAACAGTAGCCACATCAAATCCAGACTCAAACATATCTTTTATCTATGCATTTGCTGATTGAGCACTGTGCTATGTCCGAACGTTTGCATTTTATTTTATACTTATCTTTTTATTCTTTTAATTCCTTTTTCTGTTTTTATTTCATTTTTATTATTCCTCTTTATGTAAAGCACTTTGATACCATTGTGTATAAATGTGCTATACAAATAAAATTGCCTTGCATTGCTAGCTGGTCTGAGCATGGTTTTGAGCCTCAAAGAGCTCATCATCTTGTGCACATTCAATCTGGTGCTCCTCTTCGCCCATATGGCGGCCCTGCGTAAAAGACTGGATGTGCTCAACAATGAGTTTGCTTCTCCTGTTGTGCTCCTCACTGTGCCGCGCACCACCTCTTCTCTCTGGGCGAGCCTCAGCAGTCTCAGCATAATATTTAGCCACCCGGGACACACAGTCTTTGCTGATGCCTGTGAAAGTAAATTGTTTAGATTGAAATAAAAAGAATTACACACAACAAACTTGCTATTACAAACTCTATAAAACATTATTAAAATTGTAATACCCAAAACATTTGTAACGTTTGGTTGTTGTAGAGATGAGACGTCAACGGACTTCCACAAGCAAACGGGTTTTATTGATACAACGGAGAGAGACAACATCCAAACACTAGTATACCATACACAAGAACAGACAAGGAGTGAAGGGAGTGAGACCATATATATAGGGAGTGCTGACAAGGAGGTCCAGGTGAAGATGATCGGTGATGATGGGGAGATGACGAGGGAAGTGAGTGCAGGTGTGGAGAACAGGAGGATTGTGGGAAATGGAGTACTGGAGACACGGGATATATGACAGTATATGACTCCAGGACGAGTCCATCAGTCCAAGCCGCCATGGCGGGTCCGGAGACGATGGCGGCCATGGCGGGTCCGGAGACGATGGCGGCCATGGCGGGTCCGGAGACGATGGCGGCCATGGCGGTCAGGGCTGGGCGGCCACGGCGGGTCAGGGGTCTTGGCAGGCCATGGCGGGTCAGGGACTGAAGGCGGCCATGGAGGGTCAGAGGCCGTGGGCGGCCACGATGGTCCTTGAGCCCCACCCACATGTGTGACGCCCACATGTACCCCACCCACGGTTACTTGGCCCCCCCCCCAAAAAATACTTTGGGAGGTTTAGGAGGGCCTTCAGGAGTCTAAGTAAAGGAGTGGGTTTGTGGGCTGGAGTGGCCTCTTGGCAGGCTGGAGCTGCAGGCTCGGCGGAGGCTGAAGATGCAGGCTCGGCGGAGGCTGGAGCAGAGGGCTTGGCGGCGGCGGCTGGTGCAGAGGGCTCGGCGGCTGAGACTGGAGATACTGGCTCGGCGGCTGAGACTGGGGATACTGGCTCGGCGGCTGAGACTGGAGATACTGGCTGAGGCTCGGCGGCTGAGACTGGGGATACTGGCTCGGCGGCTGAGACTGGGGATACTGGCTCGGCGGCTGAGACTGGGGATACTGGCTCGGCGGCTGAGACTGGGGATACTGGCTCGGCGGCTGAGACTGGAGAAACTTGAAGAGGGGTCCAGTCCATCCCCTCATAGACAATTAAAATCCCCAAAGGAACGGGAGCGGGCTGAAGCGAGATTGGAGAGGGCTCGGCCAAGACTGGAGAGAACTCAGCTGATACAGGAGAGAGCTCTGCGGTCTTTCTCTTCCTCCTCCTCCGCCTTCTGGACCCAGCGGAGGTGTGTGAGCCCAGGGTGATACAGGAAGACAATTCACTGGAGGGGTATGAGGAGGAAGACGGAGCTTGACAGACTGGCCAGGCCACCCGTGTTTCCGGGAGGACTGGACGAGAAGAACACATAAAATCCTGAACCTCTTCGACAAGGAATTTGGAGCCGTTTAAATACAAAATTAAATTTATAGTATCAGTTAAGGAAACATAATCATCAGGTTCATAAAAGAGGATTGTGTCCTCGTCCAGTCCATCCAGAAACAGGGCGATCAAACGAGCATCCGACCAGTCTGTCAAATAAGCAAGCTCTACGAACTCCTCCACATACCTCTCCAGTGAACGTCCAACCTGGAATAGTCAGACGAGCTGATCAGCTGCTGATGTCGGCTTGAGAGGCTGTGGGGAAGCAGGAGCCACAGGAATAAGAAACAATCCCATCTTGCAATTGTGGACGTCCAGCAGTATTGGTCTGTTCTTCTGTAACGTTTGGTTGTTGTAGAGATGAGACATCAACGGACTTCCACAAGCAAACGGGTTTTATTGATACAACGGAGAGAGACAACATCCAAACACTAGTATACCATACACAAGAACAGACAAGGAGTGAAGGGAGTGAGACCATATATATAGGGAGTGCTGACAAGGAGGTCCAGGTGAAGATGATCGGTGATGATGGGGAGATGACGAGGGAAGTGAGTGCAGGTGTGGAGAACAGGAGGATTGTGGGAAATGGAGTACTGGAGACACGGGATATATGACAACATTGTTTCATTTGATTACTTTGGAATTAAGATATTGCTAATTATTCTACATTAAGTGAATGTATGCTTAATGTTAGTGTCTGTACTTCCCTTAGGAAGAAAAATTTATGTTAAAAGTATCACATTCTCACAGATATGTGATGATAATGAATTTCTCTGAATTGCAATGAATTCAGTTCCACTTCCTGTAATTCCAATTCAAATTCATTTCAACATCCTGTAGGGTGAAGTCAATTCAAATTCATTCTTTGAACTGAATTAAATTCTGAAATTCTGAATTTTGCACAGCCCTGGCAGGGGTCAGGAACCTCTTTTGCATCAGTAGGCTAGTATTATTAGTAGTACTTTCCATGTCACGTTAGCATGCTTGTTTACAGCAAAAAAAAAAAAAATCTTTATCGCAAAGGAGAAACCTACAAAACAGTATTAAACTAGGCAATTCTGAAATGAAATTGTACTCACCAAACACTTTAAGGAAGATCGCCTTGCAAACGGCACCTTCTCCGTACTTGACTAATATATGTTCTGGTCTTTTCGTTTGTTTACGTCCAGGACTTTCAGACGCTGCCTTTTCACTTGCGTTATGTCCAGGAGATGAAGTATGGCCCTGTCCTGGTCAACCTTGTTTGGTCTTTCATAAAACTTGTTGAAATTCATCATCAGGTCGTCCGGTGACAGCTTCTCGGCCTGACAGAAACCGGTCGCACCAGCCTTGTGTGACATCCCACAGTGGGTATTAACGTGCCCCTGAGTGACGAACCTTCTTTTTTGTAGTTTTTTGTGGTTTTCTACCCTCAGATGTAGGTCTCACTGGCTCATCCAGGCCATCAAAATTCAGTTTTAGTGGAGTTCAGTTCTTTATTGGAGGATTTCTGTCCTCTAGTGGGAAAAAAAAGACAGTTTAAAATTAAAATGACAAACTGAAATGAGCACTATAACCAGTAGATGGCAGCAGATGACACTCGTTTGCTCATTTGCCACTTCCTAATGTAGTTCTTTTCACGTTTTGCTTTTGGATTTATTATAAAATATCCATAATAACAAATTATTCATTCTAATAACTAAATAAAGCATTAAATACTTTGAAATATTTTTAGATTTAATTAAAAACAGTAAACAGGCAGATTTTGAAACATTGCTTTAAAAATGATGTGAAAAAAGAGCTCTTTGAAAATTATCTTTAAAGCTGCTGAAGCACTCAGACAACACAGACTTGTTCTCTTCTTCTCCTCTGTGTTGCTGCAGGTCTATTAATCTTCATTTACTCTACAGCACTTAATGCACCGCTCTACTCTGATAAATGCTCTATTCTGTCTGTCTGTTGCTACATTTATCACTGTCAATCACAGGACCGATTGTACTGCAGGCCTTTTGTCCTCCTCCTTTTACTAATCAGGATGAGGAAAAACTTAATCTGCTGTACCTGTGGGCGTTAGACACTTACGTCCAAAAGAGCTGCCCTGTGGTGAAAAACTGAACAGACCCATAACAAACAAACTGTTTGTTATGGGTCACCTAAAAAGGAGAGAATGAGCAAGTGGGTGGTCGAGGCCATCTCTCTTGCTATGAGTCCTCCGGACAGCCTTCACCCTTGTCCCGTCACGGCATTGGTTCAATTTCACAAGTGCTTCAAGACGTAATCACGCAGCGTCTCATTCCCTATTCAGGGAACCAGAGTTACATAAGTAAACCGAGACGTTTAATTTTAACAAGTATAACAAGTAAATTTTACTCAACTCACACACACTACATTTTGTGTAAAGTAATGTTTCTTTTATATTTTTTCGGTACTCTTTCCACCCTGATGACAGGTTTAAACTAACACTCATTCTGTTCACCTGTAGGTGTCGCTATTACCAAAATTATTATGCTACTTTTTAAAATCATCATGATGTTCACAAATGTTACTTCATGTTAAATCTTTAAAATAATCCTGAAGATATTGAGAAGATTCAATATATCATCAGCTGTAGAAACAGTCTTTGAATGACACGTTTCTGATGTTTCCACTGCTGCTCCTGTTCACATCAAACCATAAAACAGTGTGATTTAATTTTTTATCTTTGTTCTTAAAGCGAACACAGGACTCGTCTTTGTCAATCAGACGATGAACTGGAGAGAAGCTCAGAGTTACTGCAGACAGAATCACATTGATCTGGTCAGTGTGAGGAACCAGAATGAGAATCAACAGCTTCAGCAGATCATTAGTGATCATCACATATCTGGTGATGTCTGGATCGGTCTGTTCAGAGACTCATGGCAGTGGTCAGATCAGAGTGACTCCTTATTCAGATACTGGAGGTCTGGTGAACCTGGAAATGAAAATGAAAACTGTGTAGCGATCACTGATAAAGATCTGAGAGAATGGGATGACGTTCCTTGCTACAAGCCATTTCCTTTTGTGTGTCATAAAGGTGAGCAGATCCTCACAAACACACACAATCCATCCATTACAATCCATCAAAGGGTTAGTTCATCCCAAAATGAAATTTATGTCATTAATTACTCACCCTCATGTCGTTCCAAACCCGTAAGACTTTCATTCATCTTCAGAACACAAATAAAGATATTTTTAATGACAAAATGCTCAAAGATCAAAAAAATGAAAGATCCGCACACGAAAATGAAGTCAAAAAAGTTCCAACGAATGTATTATATCCAGAGGCCACAAAAAGTGCAAGACAAGACTGTACACTCTGCACTTGCACTTTTTTTGGCCTCTGGATAATAAATTTGATTGATTCTCTTCAGAAAATTTGGACTAAACTGCTTGATTCATATGGATTAATTTTCTGATCTCTTTATGGAGTTTTTGAAGTGTCAATTAAGTTAAAAAAGCAGTCATTGGAAGGAAATCTGACAGCATTCTGTCATCAAAAATATCTTTTTTTTGTGTTCTGAAAATGAATGAACATCTTACGGGTTTGGAACGACATGAGGGTGATTAATTAATGACAGAAATTTCATTTTGGGGTGAACTAACCCTTTAAAGTTCACACTACATGTCTGACATGACAAATTCCTCCACAGTGTTTGTTCTGCATGTTGTTTTTGATCAGTCTCTCTCTAGTTTCTGCTTGTGGTTTGTTTTGTGTCCAGAAAAACTGATTCTGATCAAAGAGAAGATGACGTGGTCTGAAGCTCTGAGATACTGCAGACAGAATCATGTGGATCTGGTCTCGGTTCATTCAGAAGAGATTCAGCGTGACGTGATGAATGTGGTTAAATGGCCGTCTACTGGGGCGGTGTGGTTGGGTTTGCGTCACTCCTGCACTGTGGGCCTCTGGTTCTGGGTGAGCGGACAGACCGTGTGCTATCAGAACTGGGCGATTGATGATTCAGAGAACTGTGATTCTGCAGTGAGATCTGGAGCAGTTCAGTCTGGAGGAGTTCAGCGCTGGATCAGCCGTCCTGAGACTGACAGACTCAACTTCATCTGCAGCAGAAATGAAGAGTGAAGGATTCGTTTGTGCTGTTCTTTCACTTTCATTTTGCCTTGTTCTATCTTTTTTAAAAAATTGGCAAACACTTTTTGTTCTGTTTTCTTCAGATAATGTGCTTATATCAGTACAATGAAATTAATTTAAGAGTATAAAATACCAGTGTGCACTATATATGTTTTAAAGACCCCATGAAATCAAAATGAGTTTTCATCTGTGGCTTTTAGAAACATTTGGAAATTGCAGTCATTCTCTTCTGGAAAAATATTTTTAACACAGACTGTTCAATCAAACACACTTACAGTCAACTAGACATTAGAAGATCATGATTCAAGGATTTGGCATAAAGCATATTGACTATTTAAAAGAAAATCAAAGTAAAGCACAATCACATCAGTTGATTTCATGGGATCTTGGGATTCTGGTGGTGTGGATACTTTCTTCTACTCCTGTTTGTAGTCATGTCTTTACAAATTACTTGTTTAAAATGATTTAAAATGATTGTGAGCATCTATATGTCTTAGTGAAATGAAATATGGTTTATTCTTTAAGAAAAACTAAAAGTTGAGTATAAAGTTTCTTGTAACCTGTAATTCAACATTAGCTCAAATAAACTTCTTTACAAACAGCATTCTTGTGTTGTGATGTTTATAAAACACAAATATGCATACAATTTTAATAATAGAAAATGTTGAATTACATTTTAATAATAGAAAATTATATATGACTATATAGCTGAACTAAGTCACTATGTTAGTTTCCTCAAATACAATGAATCACACTTAGAGAAGAAATCAATTATGACTCTTTGGAAACAGAGATGACACTCGTATGAATCAGTGACTCTTAAACTGACTCGTTTGTAATCAAATAACTCTTCAATTCACTCGTGTCCCTCCAGTAGAGTTGTTAATAATCAGTTCACTTGCTACAAAGGTCAATTATCTACTCCACTTTCATTTAAATGAGTCAAAACAGATATTAAACACTTAAAATAATATAAGGAACCCCAAACTCAGTCTCTGAAACACTGAATGGCCATGAACCGTTGGTGCACTTCAGATCTCAGTCAGACTGAACTCACAAATCCTCCATATATACTAGGGGTGCAATGGTTCAAATTCCTCACGATTCGGTTTGTATCACGGTTTTAGGGTCACGGTTTCGGTATGTGCTATGTTCAGGGAAAATAGGACTACTGTCAAAAAAAATAAAAAGTAATCAAATATAAAATAACACTGCATTATTATCATTATTGAAGTTACAAAAGCTGAGTGATTTCTTTGTCATTTGTTGTTTGATTTAACATTAAAACACAGACAGCAGGAATATTTTTTCCCCTTTAAGACATGCACGATCGGATCCAGTACACATACTGTTACACATGCGTTGTCTTTCTCGACTATTATACGTTCATTTAAGACATAACCGACTATATTTGCATGTGGACATAATTTTTGTATGAATTTGTCCGCTGAAGCGCAAGACTTGAAAGAGAACTCACGCATGAGCCCAGCAAGCAATTTTATGTCTAATAGATGTCTAATAGCCGTTAAAACCTAGCCCGGCCGTCTAGGCTAAAACGAGGCAAAATTTGGGTTGTCGGTGAAAACCATAACCCAAGAATAGACTAGTCATCAAATATACAGCTAATGAATGACTACATCTATACATGTAATAGACAACAAAATAATGGCTAAAGGATTCTTTATATCTCATAAATGACAATCCATCCAAAAAATAAATAAATAAATAAATATAAAGGTTTTATTTAGAAAAAGAACTCAAGATATTACACAATGATGAAAAAATAATAATGAAAATAAAATTTTACAAATACAATACAAATAAACATTAAAAAAAGGAACATTTTACAATTTAACATAGTAAAAATATAAAACATTGACAAAAAAGTTAAATAAAAAAGGTTAACAGTGTTTTTTGCTTTATAAAACAACCTGATTAATTTTCGTTTCCATAAACTCCATGTTTATGTAAAGCACTTTGAATTAATACCTTAAAAATTGTTGTTGAAATGTGCTATACAAAATATAAACTTGCCTTGCCAAATCAAAAACTCATATTTTCATATCATAATGATCAAAAGATTAAAAGATATGAGGATTTCGTAACAAATAATAATAGGATGCACAGGTTTCATGTTTACCCCCTTGTATTGAGATCATTAGAGAGTTTAATATGGAGGACCACGAGTGCCACTTAAAAATAAAAAGAAGAATCAATTAATTAATTTAATAATTCAAACATAAAAATGTATATAAATGAATCACTTTTTATATGGGCAAATTAATAGACATATTTAAAGTTGTTTATTTAATTCCTGTTTTTAAATGTAGTTTAATAAAACAATAAAACAATACATTTTAAAAATCTTTTTTGAATGTATAAATAAATAGACAAATTTGAAATGGGATATTTAATTCATTTTTTAAAACGTAGATCAATAAAACAATATAAAGTTCATTAGTAAATCATTTTAAATGCGCATTTAAATCGCTATTTTAAAAAGAATTTGGCAAATGCTTTTCTTTCTCTATTTACCAAATGCTTTTCTTTGTCGGTTTGCCAAATGCTTTTCTTTATCCATTTGTCAATCGAGTGGTAAAATGCCATTGGACAGTACACACGTGGGAGCAACCAATCAACTTTCGCCTCAATTTGAAGAGCCAATCCTCTCTCACTTGTAACACTCACTGTCATTGAACAGTTAGCACGGTGACCGGGAGGGGACATGTTCGGTTCATTTAGTTTTGTCGTGGCCACAAGATATTAATTCGTGGGAATGGCCACGAGATCGTTTTGTCAAGGTAACGACATCCTTATGTCATGGCCACGAGATTATATGTTGAGGGAACAATATATTTTTCTCATGGCCACGAGTTAAAACAACCTGCGTGACCATCGCAACCTGGAATTATCACAAATGGACAATACCATAGTAATATTTTTAATTAAGAAAAAGAACGGAATTAAGAAATTATTATATTAACATAGAGCATATTGTATTGTATTGCGCGCGATGTTGCAGACAGCATTCGAATGAAATTTATAAATCAATGTTTAAATGTTATACATTTTAATCCCACCAAACAGTCTTTTAAATCCATTCACTTATCGTTTATTTTTTATTTAATATTTTTATATTATTAGTTACATCTGTATATTTATTTGCTTTATTTTCCCCTTCATTTCCCATATTTCTTTATCTAATTAATATGCTTTACTTTATGACTGTATTTCTGTAGCCTATTTCTGTAAATGAGCGTCTGTTTTCACTTGTAGCCCCTCGTGCCTGTGACAGCATTTGAATTAATTCAGAGTTTGTTTAAAAAATGTGTTACTATTTTAGAATATTTTGTTTATTATTTGTATATGACCTATGAAAGCTTTATTTTTGATTTTATTTTATTTCTGTAGGCGCACGGGAATTGTACAAGGAGTTCATTCACGGGAATATTATATATATATATATATATATATATATATATATATATATATATATACCACCCTTATTTTTCATTCTTAATTAAAAATATTATTATGGTATTTATTGTCCATTTGTGATAATTCCAGGTTGCTATGGTTGCGCAGGTTGTTTACACATTTAACTCGTGGCCATGAGAAAAATATATCGTTCCCTCAACATATGATCTCGTGGCCATGACATAAGGATGTCATTACCTCGACAAAACGATCTCGTGGCCGTTCCCACGAATTAATATCTTGTGGCCACGACAAAACTAAGTGAACCGAACATGTCCCCTCCCGGTCACCGTACTAACTGTTCAATGACAGTGAGTGTTACAAGTGAGAGAGGGTTGGCTCTTCAAATTGAGGCGAAAGTTGATTGGTTGCTCCCACGTGTGTACTGTCCAATGGCATTTTACCACTCGATTGACAAATGGATAAAGAAAAGCATTTGGCAAACCGACAAAGAAAAGCATTTGGTAAATAGAGAAAGAAAAGCATTTGCCAAATTCTTTTTTAAAAAGCGATTTAAATGCGCATTTAAAATGATTTACTAATGTACTTTTTATTGTTTTATTGATCTACATTTTAAAAAATGAATTAAATATCCCCATTTCAAATTTGTCTATTTATTTATACATTCAAAAAAGATTTTTAAAATGTATTGTTTTATTGTTTTATTAAACTACATTTAAAAACAGGAATTAAATAAACAACTTTAAATATGTCTATTAATTTGCCCATATAAAAAGTGATTCATCTATATACATTTTTATGTTTGAATTATTAAATTAATTAATTGATTCTTCTTTTTATTTTTAAGTGGCACTCGTGGTCCTCCATAGTTTTAGGGCACAAGGAAACACTACAGTACATGTGCATGTAGCATGTTAATCTAACCACAACATTATGGGATTAATATCCTGCCATGATTCAAAACTGAAAATAAAGTTCTGAAAGGTTGAAACTAAGTGTTCGAAAACTCAAAATTTTACAAAAAAAGTTTTGCAAGATCGAAAAATAAGATTTGCAAGCTTGCAAAATGTAAAAAAATATATATATATATCTCTGCAAACATTATGTTGTTTTGAGATTTCCTTCTTCAGAACTGCAACATTTTTTTTACGATGTTGCGCAAAGAATTTTTCAGAGTTTCAAATTTGTCAGTGATCTAGTTTGTTTTCAGGTTTGAAACCTTGTAAATGGTGATCTGAAAACTGGTGTGCGAATGTGTGAAAAAAAGTTTTGAAACTCTGAAAACAGAGTTTTGCAGGCTTGCAATGTGTTAAAAAAAAAAAAAATCTCTGCAAACATAATTTTGTTTTTGAGTTTTCCTTCTTCAGAAGTGCAACACTCTTTTTTTACGGTGTTGTGCAATCATTTTTTCAGAGTTTCAAATTTGTCACTGTTCTCCCAGTGTATAGTTTGTTTTCCAGATTTGAAACCTTGTAAATAGTGATCTGAAAACTGGTGTGCGAATAGGTGAAAAAAAGTTTTGAAACTCTGAAAACTGAGGTTCGAAAGGGCGAAACTTATTACATTACATTACATTTGCACTCCTATTGCAGACTATTTTTTCAGAGCCGAGTTTACAACACCCACTTTGCGGAGATACGCCCACACAGTTGCGAGCTTGCCACTCACGTGGCAGCGTTGTCACGCAGCTCTGCTCTGAAACTCTGAATCTCAGACTGAGCGAAAATGAAGCTTCGCAACCTCGCAACTTAAAAAAAAAAGCCTGGAGGGAGGGCCTTCTGCTCTTGGCCAATGCTTTGCTGTCTGCTGACGTACATTCCAATTACAAGTCGTATTTATGCGCCTGTCACTCGACCTGTCACGGCTATACCCGCCTGCCCCGCGACCTGCCACGGATAAATGCGCCTGTCAGTCGACCTGTCACAGATATATGCGCCTGCCCCGCGACCTGCCACGGATAAACACGCCTGTCACTCGACCTGCCACCTGCCACTCGACATGCCACAGATATATGCGCCTGTCACTCGACCTGCCACGGCTATACGCGCCTGCCCCGCGACCTGCCACAGATATACGCGCCTGTCAGTCGACTTGTCACGGATAAATGCGCCTGACAGTCGACCTGTCACGTATAAATGCGCCTGCCCCGCAACCTGCCACAGATAAACGCGCCTGTCAGTCGACCTGTCACAGATATATGCGCCTGCCCCGCGACCTGCCACAGATATACGCGCGTGTCACTCGACCTGTCACGGATAAATGTGCCTGACAGTTGACCTGTCACGGATAAACGCGCCTGCCCCGCGACCTGCCACAGATATACGCGGTCAGTCGACCTGTCCGGATAAACGCCCTGCCCCGCGACCTGCCACGATATGTCAGTCGCCTGCACGGCCTAGCCTGCCGCGACCTGTATGCGGTCACGCCATCTATGCTTAAAATGTATTGCGCGTCTACATGAGGTTGCGTGGTAGGTGTTTAATGTCGCTAAAAAATATTTTTAAAATTCATTAAAAAAAAAAAAAAAAAAAAAAAAAAAAAAAAAGTTTACTGCAAATTTCACCTGATTCTTGTTATACATGTCCCCAAGTACCACTGTGGTGACTATCATGTTGTTTTACTGTTTTATTCTTTTTACAATTATATGTCAAAGTCAGACTACCTCGCTATACAGACATATTTTAAAAATTCATAAAAATATGAAATCAATTTGTTTTCTGCAAACTCTGATTCTTGTTCTATCTCCCCAAGTACCACTGTGGTGCTTTGTCATGTTCTTTTACGGTATTTA
>JAOTNS010003006.1:0-12228 GCA_028476615.1 Culter alburnus
TTTTTTTTTTTTAGAAAATGAGTGATGGTTTCTCTAGATAAGACTCTTATTCCTCGTCTGAAATCGTTTAAAGCTCTTTGAAGCGCACTGAAACTGTAATTTGACCTTCAATATTGGGCCCATTGAAGTCCACTATAAGGAGAATATCCTGGAATGTTTTCATCAAAACCTTAATTTCTTTTTGACTGAAGAAAGAAAGACATGAACATCTTGGATGACATGGGGGTGAGTAAATTATCAGGAAATTTTAATTCTGAAACTGAACTAATCCTTTAAGATTATCTTAAGGGGCCAGTTGTTCAAACGTGATCTGATCGGATTGGATAAAATCTTGAAAATGGGTTGTTCAAAAGGAAAAAAGGATTCTGAAATCAAATTAGATCACAAAATCCAATCTTGGTTTTGATCTGGATAAAATCATCAGTGTGTGTTGTTCAAAACGTTTTAGTAAGATTGGGACACCTCTGATCCAAAAAAATCTGGATTATACTGATCCCATCAGAAGGGTGGATTTCAGGAACAAAAAAAAATGTGATAAATCTTTAAAACTGGTCAAAAAATACAACATTTATATAATGTAATATACATACACATTTTTTATTTTGCTCTTGATTAGTTTAACTCTTAAAAGTAATAAATTAGAAGTAGACATTAGCCTACATATTTAGCCTTTCGTTAACCTACTCTAAAGTAAAAAAAAAGAGATTTTGGTACCATAAAACAATCCCCAAACAGCTGTAAATATCCAACAAAAATTATTATATTAAATTCAAAACCCATATTCTTTCTATCACATGTCCCTTTAGGGAAAAGTGTGTATCGGATCACGGTGATCCAATCCAATTTTTCTTTGAAAAACCAGCACAAAAGTAAGATGGATTACCTGATCCTGGATAGCAAAACATGGGATTTCCAAATCCAGATCATTCTGATCCAGATTAAACTTTTTGAACAACTGGCCCAAGAAGTACTAAAGAAGAATTTTTAGTATATTAAGTACAAAATTAGTGCGTGCAAATAGAGCGTTTTAAGTTCATTATAGAAGTGTACTTTTTTTTTTCCTGGGATGACAGCCAAGAATTCATCGATGTTAGTTTCTAGCATAGAAAGCATATAGATTGTTTTAATACATAATTTACACTGGCCTGTAAGCATGAGGAGCCATCAATGGTCTACCTGGTTACAGCTTTAACAAATGCCACAATTACAAGAACTATGAACATTTTAATGAGATTAATACACAGTTTAAAGTCTGGACCTTCATGAATTATAGTTTTCTGTGTAAAATGTGTTCTGTTCTAATGATGAGTGATTTCAGAAAAAAATGATTACATAAAAATATAAGAGCTTGATGAAATGAAAACAATATCTGTTAAGAGCAGAAAATGCATTTTAACAGAAAAACATGTTAAGCGAACTTTAAATTGTCAAACTGAAAAGGTTCCAGATGCTTAAATAATATATCTATGTATCCTGTGCAAAAATTATATTTAAGGGATGTGTGTTATAAAAAACATTTGGCAAAAAGTAAACAAATAAAATGAACGAATCAGAACTCTGATAAACCGCCCAATTTCAAAGCAAATCACGCCCTTCATAATAAAACACGTGAAATAACTCATACAGCAGCTAAAGACATGTAAACACACGCAAAACTGTGTCAGACTGATCATAAATGTGAAATACTGATATTATTACTATATGAGAGTCAGAGATCGCGTGAACAATCAACTGATGCGTTCATCTCTTACCCTGGTAAGGCTTTGACAGTGAATACTCTCTCTTTAAAAACTCTTCCATTTCATGACCATCATCACATAAACCAAAGCAGAAAGCTGCAAATAAAATGACCAACGATGATCCAGAAATCATTGTTTAAATTCAACGATATTCAAACGCGTCCGGTGAATTCACGCTCGCAGCCATCGATTCCTACTGTCAGTCCATGCTATCTCCTGATTGGCTGCAGCTGTTACAAGACGCCTACCGATTTGCTCTCTCGCCTGTCAATCATACACCAGCCCTCCTACACATCAACAAACGGGACCGAAGATTTATGATAATAATTTGCCAAAATAGCAACGTAACTTTTAAAGTAAATAGTTACTCTGTACATTTAATAACCGATCTAGTACAATGAATTTGCTCTTTTTTATTTTATGCGCAGAACTCATACTTTAGAAAAATGAAAAATTAAGAGTAATGTTTTAACCTAATCTATAGTTCAGTAAGGCATCACTAATGTGTTTGTATTATTATTATTATTATTATTAATAATAATAATAATAATAATTAATTATTTAATTATTTGTTGTTGTGTAGAGAGTCGCCTCACTTCCGGAATATATTACGTAAGAACTGGTTTAAGGACTATCGTAAAATTACACTGATAAAAGTCACGAAGAAACGGACACTAACAGCGAACATTTATTTTAAACCACATCAATCTCATGTTTAAATACGAATAACATGCATTATCCATCTAAAACAGTCATCTTAACGAGGAAATTAAATGTTTTCCACATGATCAAACTACACACTTTAAAATACAAGACTTTATGTTCAAGTGTTTAGTGCTCACTCCTCATTTCTGGATTCAGTCCCTCATGTGATTAACAATGTAAACAGTAAGTAATCTTTGACTTTTGGTTTTAGGTTTTGACTGAAGCACACAGGAAACATCGGAAGAGTTAATAATGTGAAAAGAGAGAGTGATTTGCAGACGGTCCCTCAGCTCAAGCGCAGTATGGCGCGTCTGACTGCATGTGAACATCTGATATCAACATTCAAGCTGCTGATCTGATCTGATCTGATCTGATCGAGCTCTACCTCAGATATCAGACACACGCACACGGGTCAGTATGGAGCACACGCCGAGAGAAACAAAAGCGAGGAAGTGGATATTTATCGAGACACATGGGTGAGATTTCTAGGTGAGGTCAAAGACACTCATGTGACCTCCAGGACATACTTACCTGTCTATGAGTTTACCAGCCCAGGTTAGGTCTCTCATGATTTTAACTTGAGTTCTTCAGACCTGCTGATTACATGGATGTCACTGATCCTGCATTATTACAGCTTATTGATGATCATCATACAAGCATTGACTGAAATGTAATTGATTTATTGTTGTGTTTTTGAACGGCTAAACTCCATGGAAGGCCATTTCTGCCACATAACATGTCATAATTAAGAGATCAAAACGTTTTTGTCTTAATTTCAACTTTTAATGTCATAATTGTGACTGTCATAATTATGATTTAGTCATATTTATGTAATCTTTGGTCCTGTAAACATTTGAGAATCAAGTCTCGTTGACAGTTCTGTCATTTCTCAAATTTCTTTTATTAAAGGATTAGTTCACTTTCAAATGAAAATTTCCTGATAATTTACTCACCCCCATGTCATCCAAGATGTTCACGTCTTTCTTTCTTCAGTCGAAAAGAAATGAAGGTTTTTGATGAAAACATTCCAGGATTTTTCTCCTTATAGTGGACTTCAATGCCCTCCACAGGTTAAAGTTTGAACTAAATTGTCATTTACAATATGCTAGTGCAAGTATATAACAATTAGTTCAAACTTTGACCTGTGGAGGGCAGTAATACACTTAGCAGTGTCTACACTGCCGGAATTATAATAGAGAAGAAGAGAGCTAGTTCAAGATGAGCATTTATGGTTAAAACGAATATAATTTTTACATTTTTTTAGAAAATGAGCGATGGTTTCGCTAGATAAGACTCTTATTCCTCGTCTGGTATCGTTTAAAGCCCTTTGAAGCTGCACTGAAACTGTAATTTTGACCTTCAACCGTCTGGAGGCCATTGAAGGAGAATAATCCTGGAATGTTTTCATCAAAAATCTTAATTTCTTTTCGACTGAAGAAAGAAGGACATGAACATCTTGGATGACATGGGGGTGAGTAAATTATCAGGAAATTTTAATTTGAAAGTGAACTAATCCTTTAAGAAAAATGATTATTATGGATTTAATGAATGTTATTATGTGTCATTTCCATCATATCTCAAATTATTTATTCTTCTTTTCTGAGTCCTTTGTATTTCTACAGCTAATTTCATGTTATGCCTTTAAGCTGCATTTATCCTAAATACACACAATTTAATATTTTCACACTTTTTATATAATTTGACCAAAATGACCAAAATGAAATGGCCACAAGTAACTTCATCATGAAGATGGGTCGTTCCGTGACAAAACAAACAAATTTCAGAAACTTCCCCAGCTCAAATGTTTTGATTTTGTTCATATTTTTTTTGTAGAAAGACAAACATAAATAGTGATGAAAGCCAAAATATTAAATGTCACAGATGAATATTTACTGAGTAATCCACTGTTTTGTAGAGGGCGTCAAAATGACAATATCACCTGAGATCTGGAGCCAAATTAGAGGAGTGTAAAAATGACTTTAGAAGATGGCATCATCATTATTTTATTTTTACACAGAGATCGGTCGGTCTATTAGTAAAATCTGTTGACTTTATCAATCTTTGTTTCATTATGTGCCAACAGTGACAGTTCAGTTGCCTCAAGTTTGCATGCCTGTAACTCGAGAAGTATTAAAGATATCTTAATATCCTTCTAGATTCTGGTTCATAACAAACTTTCCTTTCCTTTTTAAAGGCCTCGATGGTTCAGTCCCAGAGATATGGAGATCTTAATGCGGCTCCATGAGTAAATTGGTAATTTGTACACATTTCAGTGGTCAAAAACCAAATGTGTGTCACTTTGCATACAGCTGATACTTTTTTCTTTTAAAGAGGAATATCTGAAGAACAAATAATGTTGAAAACTAGAAATGTATCTTGTGTTTTTTCTATCATCTCAATTGCATAGAACATACCTGAGTGCCATAAATATTCTTTTTCCAAAATTGTCATGCCCATAACCCTAAAAGCATTCAAGATATCTTAATATCCTTCTAGATTCTCATTCTTAATACACTTTCCTTTTGAAATCTTCATTTTCAAGGCTCTATATGGTTCATAGATATGGGGATCTCATGTTTAAATTGTTGAATTTTACCCATTTTCAGTGATGAAAACAAAATGTGGTTCACTTTCCACACAGCTGATACTTAATGTGTTTAAAGAGGAATGTCTGAAGAACAAATAATGTTGAAACTAGAAATGTATATTGTTTCCCTCTATTAAAAAGAATTGCATAAACATAGCTCTCTGAGTATCAAAAATCCACTGAAAATGGTTCAGGTTAAGTTGAGACAACTCAGAAAGTGTATTTATAAGAATCTGTATTTGAATAAGTTTAGGGATATTTGGAAGACGGGATTTTGTTCATTTTAACAGCTTTTGAAGCTACCAAGAGTTGCAGCTACACCTTACCACATTGACATCCCTATATCTATGAAATTGAACCATATAGAGCCTTAAAAATGCAGATTCAAAAAGAAAAGTTTATTAAAAAGGAGAATCTAGAAGGATATTAAGATATTGAATACTTTTAGAGTTACAGGCATGCAACTTTGGAAAAGGAATATTTATGGCACTCGGGTATGTTCTATGCAAATGACCCACATTTGGTTTTTGACCAATGAAAATGTGTACAATTTACAAATTTACTCATGGAGCCGCATTAAGATCTCCATATCTCTGGGATTGAACCATCGAGGGCCTTTAAAATGACGATATCAAAAGGAAAGTTTAAGAACCAGAATCTAGAAGGATATTAAGATATCTTTAATACTTCTCGAGTTACAGGCATGCAAACTTGAGGCAAAAAACACAAGAAGTGCTTTTTTTCCATTTTTGAACTCTCACTGTTGGCATATAATGAAACAAAGATTGCTAAAGTCAGCAGATTTTACTAATAGACTGACCAATCTCTGTGTAAAAATAAAATAATGATGCTGCCATCTTTATAATGTCATTTTTACACCCCTGTACACCCTCACCCCTTGGCTAAATATCTGTGACATTTAATATTTTGGCTTTCATCACTATTTATGTTTGTCTTTCAGAAAAAAATATTAACAAAATCAAAAATTTTAGCCAGGGAAATCTGGTAGAGTTGACACGGAATCACCCAGCTGTAAATGTTGGTTTTCGAGAGCGAGTGTCAGCCTCATGATTCTTCAAACTGTGAATCCAGCAGTCGTGTTTGTTCATGCGTCGAGCCTTGTGTGTGTGTGTGTGTGTGTGTGTGTGTGTCCGCAGGCTACGCCAACGAGGTGGGCGAGGCGTTCCGCGCGCTGGTGCCCGTCAGCGCAGTGTGGGCCAGTTACGCCGTGGCTACTGCATACGTGTCTGCGGATGCGCTGGATAAAGGCAAGAAAGCAGCGGCGGTGAGTCTCAGATCAGGATTCATTCACCTCTGTTTCCCTCCTTGAGTTCCTCATTGGTTTCACTGTAACTATATTATAGTCCAGCTCTAATCTCACCAGTGCGACTATAAGGCATGAAGATTTTAAAGAGTTACTCCACCCAAAAATTAAATTTCTGTCATTTATTACTCACCCTCATGTCGTTCCACACCCGTAAGACCTTCAGAACACAAATGAAGATCTTTTTGATGAAATCTGAGAGCTTTCTGTCCTGTGCAAGTGAAACGCTTCAAAAAGTTCATAAAGAGATCATAAAACTAATCCATATGAATTAAGCGGTTTAGTCCAAATTTTCTGAAGAGACACGATAATTTATATGATGAACAGATTTAATTTAGGCTTTTATTAACATATAAACATAAATCAGCATAATAAACATAAACATCAGCGAACATAAACAGAAGCTCAACCGAATGTGAATGAAGCATGAGAACAAACTTCTTTCATAAGCTCAAACGTGCTGCGTAACACGAAAATGAACCTCATTGGTTCTCGCATGCGACAATAAAACATGCTCGAGCTTCTGTTTACCACAACTGGGGCACGTTCAAGCTCAAACTGGTGCGCAACGTTTTGCTACGGTTTCCGGGTTGAACAACATGTTTCCTGGAAACGGTGTGCAACGGGTTTGAGATACGTTTTCTCTTGTTTGGTGGGTGTGTCAAAAATGTTAGCCCAATCAGCATCAACATGTATTTAAACCACGCGGTATTAAAGAAACAGCTCGTAAATGTAATTAACATCAAAATAAATTCACAAGAGCAAGTATATTGTTTGCACATGTTTATTTACTTTAATGGGAAAATAACTTAAAGGTGCCATCAAACGTTTTTTTACAATATGTAATATAAGTCTAAGGTGTCCCTGAATGTTTCTGTGAAGTTTCAGCTCAAAATACCCCATAGATTTTTTTTAATTAATTTTTTTAACTGCCTATTTTGGGGCATCATTAAATATGCGCCAAATCAGGCTGCGGCCCCTTTAAATCATCGCGCTCCCTGCCCCCCCGAGCTCTCAACTATAATACAGTGCATTTACAAAGTTCACACAGCTAATATAACCCTCAAAATGGATCTTTACAAAGTGTTCGTCATGCATGCTGCATGCATACATCAGATCATGTGAGTATTGTATTTATTTGGATGTTTACATTTGATTCTGAATGAGTTTGATAGTGCTCCGTCAACATTACACACTGTTGGAGAGATTTATAAAGAAGAAGTTGTGTGTATGAATTTATAAAGACTGCAAGTGTTTAAAAAATGAAAATCACGACAGCCTTATCTCCGTGAATACAGTAAGAAACGATGGTAACTTTAACCACATTTAACAGTACATTAGCAACATGCTAACAAACATTTAAAAAGACAATTTACAAATATCACTAAAAATATCATGATATCATGGATCATGTCAGTTATTATTGCCTCATCTGCCATTTTTTCGCTGTTGTTCTTGCTTGCTTACCTAGTCTGATGATTCAGCTGTGCACAGATCCAGACGTTAATACTGGCTGCCTTTGTGTAATGTCTTGAACATGGGCTGGCATATGCAAATATTGGGGGCGTACATATTATTGATCCCGACTGTTACTTCACAGTCGGTGTTATGTTGAGATTCGCTTGTTCTTCGGAGGTCTTTTAAACAAATGAGATTTATATAAGAAGGAGGAAACAATGGAGTCTGAAACTCAGTGTATGTCTTTTCCATGTACTGAACTCTTGTTATTCAACTATGCCAAGGTAAATTCAATTTTCCATTCGAAGGCATCTTTAAATAAAAGAGATAGATCTGGAACTTCTTTAAGTCAGTCTAATCATTTAGTAATATCCTTCCCTTAGGAAGGTGTGCTAGACACTGATTAATGTAACATAAAAATACTATAGCCTACTTATATATTTTGCTATTGTATTGTGGAGTGATACTTTCATAAACTTTCATAAATACAAATGTTGGATCACAATATTTAGGAACCACAGTTTCCACAAATCCCTTCACTCGATTGGGATGTTTTCTTTTATTCTGGACGGCAAGGGCAGTGACTGTAACATTGAGCGTATTTTGTAGTATTAAAAACACGTATTTATACCGATTTAATCAGGCTCAGGTTCAGCTCGGGGCTGAACGCAGCCCTGATGTGTGCTTTGATGAATGTTTATATGTGAATAAAAGCCTAAATTCAATCTGTTCATCATATAAAGTGATCGTGTCTCTTCAGAAAATTTGGACTAAACTGCTCAATTCATATGGATTACTTCTCCGATCTCTTTATGATCTTTTTGAAGCGTCAAAGTGTCAGCTGCATAGGCTGTCAATGGAGGGACAAAAAGCTCTCAGATTTCATCAACATTATCTTAATTTGTGTTCTGTTGTGATCTTACTGTGATGGGGAAGAAATGCAGCAGGTGTCCCGCTGACAGTGACATTCTCTGATATTATTCTGAACATTAGCATCATGATGTTGTTTTGAAACCGTGTGTGTTGTGTGTGTGAAGTGCTGTACAAATACATGCATCTTGTCTGAAGGCTCACGGAGAGGATGCTGGGAAGGCGGTGCGTGTGGGCGTGGCCGTGGTCGACACCTTCGTATGGCAGGCTCTGGCTTCAGTGGCGATCCCTGGATTCACCATCAACCGCGTCTGTGCCGCGTCTCTCTTCCTGCTGGGGAAAACCACGCGCTGGCCACTTCCTGTGCGCAAGTGGACGACAACCGCCATCGGCCTCTCCACCATCCCCTTCATCATCACACCCATCGACAGGTGAGTGTGTGAGTGTGTGAGTGTGTGTGTGGTGTGTGTGTGTGTGTGTGTGTGTGTGTGTGTGTGCGAGCGTGTCTCTCATTCACAGTGTTTTGTTATCTGTCATCAGGTCTGTTGATTACCTGTTGGACTCCAGCCTGCGGAAACTCTACGGTGAAGGAGAAAAACCTGAATGAGCCTCGTCACGGTGCTGACCTCTGACGCCCAACACGAGTGCCAGTCTATGATCATCAGCAGAAGAGTGTCTCACGTTGACTATAAACTGTGCCTCTCAAAGACCTTTATTTGCATGTGTCTCACTTTACAGTCATTCATTTTTTAATCTGTGAGGTTGTTTGTTTTGTATTGCTTGTTTTCAGATGTTTACTTCAGCTTTTTTGTCATTTTATTGCTTTTTAAAATGAATATGTTTGTAGTTAACGGTTTGAAGAATTTAGTACTGTATGTTTCCAAACTGTACAAATGATAAGGGAAGCAGAGTTTCTGATTTCTGCAATATAAATCAGTGTATTTTACTGTCTGATATCTGATGATCTGTCATTCATGTGTTTCTCATGTCAAGAGGACGAAGTGACGTTTCTCATCAAGCCATGAATCACTATGCAATCTCAGTTCTGAAGGTTCTGTGGGAACACAAAATATGGCATTATATAATAAACATATTTTTAAGACTCCTGCCTAATTCAGAACGTGTGTGTTTTTCATCCTGATGTTGGTGTTTTAGGATCTGAGGAGGAAGTTTACAGTGAATCTCATGGTAAAACATCACATTCTTCTATTGCTGTATTTTCATATTTCAACACATAACAGAATTATTCATCTATAAGATAAAGAAGAACAGGAGGGTTGTGAAAAGGACTTGTCTTCAATCGATTAAAGTGATTTTATTAGTCATCTGAATGGAAAATACATCCAGTCAAAAGTTTTTTTTATATTGATTTATATGAACTATAACACATTCAGTGGAAAGTGTCAGACATGATACAGTGTCTGCTGACTATAAACCCTTCACTGATTCTTGAGATAAGGGATGAAACATGTCCTATACACAAAAGCCTTCATTATGTTAAAAATAAATAAATTATCAAGATAAAAATACTTAAGTCACATCTAAAGGAAATCTGGATATTCAGGACATTGCTTTTATTTTTAAATAATTTTGCTATTATAATTTAAATACATGCTCTATACTTAGAAATGCATGTAATTTATCCTGTCCTCATCATGAGGTCACAATGTAAAATTGTCAAAAAAGCCACAAATTCAAAAATATACATAATATATCAAAGTAAGTCTTGAATTATATTTTCCATTTAAAAATGCCTTTCAAAGTTGCGTCCTCACTTTGCGTCAGCTCCGTCAGGATTTTTTATAATTCTGAATAAATCAGGCAATGTCATGGTCATCTTCAACTCTGAGGAGCACTTACTATTTTCTGCTCATTGTGGATCTCATAGTAAGTTTTTATTTATTTTTTTATTTTTTTATATTTTATACAAACAGTGTTGAAGTCTCTGTGGTCACAGCTTTAATGTCAACTCTGTTATCCCGGTGTAATATTTGTGTAAATAGTTGTGGGATAAATCTTGGCATTTGATGTTTATTAAGGCAGCTCAAATGAGAAAGAAAACAAAATTGCTCCACTGTACAACACGTGATTAAGGTGGAAAAATATTCAGTTTTGTGTCTGATGGTTGACAAGTGCTCTCAAAAAGTCTAAATAATGTAATTTAATATGTTTTTTTGTTTTGTTTTGTTTTTTTTTTGCATATGGCGAATTCTTCTAATGTTGTTTCATTATTCTGTTTATGAATAATACGGCCCCAGACGGTTTAAGGTCAAAATTACAGTTTCAGTGCAGCTTCAAAGAGCTTTAAACGATACCAGACGAGGAATAAGTCTTATCTAGAGAACGATATCATCTTGCACGTACTTCCGTTTCCGCATTATTCAAAAAGCTTACGCCGTTTGTCCTACGCCTTCCCTATTCAACTTACGGAACGAACGCGGCGCAAGTTTCTTTTTTTCTGTAAGTAGAATAGGGAAGGTGTAGGACATACAGCGTAAACTTTTTGAAGAATACAGAAAGCGGAAGCATGTGCAAGATGATAATGTGTGTTTATAAAGCATATACATTTGTATTTTTTTTCGAAAATGACCGAGGTTTCTCTAGATTAGACCCTTATCCTCGTCTGGTATCGTTTAAAGCTCTTTGAAGCTGCACTGAAACTGTAATTTTGACCTTCAAACGTTTGGAGGCCATTGAAGTCCACTATAAGGAGAAAATCCTGGAATGTTTTCAAGAAAGACATGAACATCTTGAATGACATGGGGGTGAGTAAATTATAAGGAAAATTTTATTTGAAAGTGAACTAATCCTTTTACTCCATTATATTTGTCAACACCGTCAGTATTTAACACTGTCAGGTGAAGGTTTTTGTAAATTTGAAAAGAAATGTCTTATTCTCATTTTCAATTAAATGTGTTAAAATATTAAAACATCAACTGAATTACATGTTATCATGTCTGATTTACCTAAGAACATTAGTTACATATGTTTAATATTGAAAAGGAGGTTAGAGATTAAGAATTTAGGACTGGATTGTTCATAACCCAAGAAAAAAACCTTTTCACTTAGCTCCTTTATTGAACACCATTTACATAATTAAAGACTTTACACTGTTGTTGGATGGATCAAATGAAAATGCTTTTTAATGCGTCTGACGGAGTTGACACAAATTAAGTTCCGAAGTGAATGTACATTTTTAGAAAGAAAGAAAAAACATTTTCAGAAAAACTTACATGGTTCATTAGCTGAGACCTGTGTGTACAAATATATCAGTTTAAAAAAATGTATTATAAATATAAAAACTAACTTCTAAAATATGTTTTGTCCCTTATCTCAAGAATCAGTGCCTGTTTGTCAGATGTGTGTGTGTGTGTGTGTGTGTGTGTGATTTCACACCTGTGAGTGAGTGGCTGGTTACTGATTGACTTGATTACCATCAGCTCCACTAAAGCACGAGAGGCGCTTGTGTTTCTGTTTGGCTGAAGATGATTTCAGCGAGGTTGTTCTTGATGTTTGTGGCCACTGCAATGGCACAGAAGGTGTGG